>JARQOD010002484.1:0-53531 GCA_033576555.1 Oophaga sylvatica
GCAGGTAACTGGAATCAGGAGCTGATGGCTGAAACAGAGTTAGACTGCACAGGAACAACATTGCTCGGGCACCTACATTAAGGAGGAAGCCCTTAATATAGGGTGGAGTCCTCCAGCATTGGCTGGAGACTGATTTGGAAAATGCGCGCGGCTCCTTTAAGAGCGGGGGAGGGTGCGGGCGCGCGCCCTAAGGCCAGTAGCAGGGAAGGAGCGCGCGGGACCAGCAGGGCGGAAGGAGGACGCCATAGGCGCAGAGGGGGCTGGGAGCACTGAGGACGCTGAGCGCAGGTGAGGAGAGCGACGTCCCTGTCTGGCAGCAGGCAGGGACGCGGGCGCTACAGTACCCCCCCTCTAGGCCCCCCCTTCTTTAGGCCAGAAAGAAATTTAGCTAGGATAAGAGGGGCATGGATGTTCTCCCGAGGCTCCCAGGTTCTCTCCTCAGGACCAAACCCCTTCCAATCCACCAAAAAATAAGTCTTTCTTCCTACCCTTTTTGTGGCCAGAATGTTCTCTACCTCAAATTCATCATCAGCAGACACTGGAGCAGGAGGTGTACCTGTAGACTTAAAAAAAGAGTTAAGAACCACAGGTTTGAGGAGAGATACATGAAAAGAATTAGGAATTCTCAAATTGGCCGGGAGTTTCAATTTATAGGACACCGGATTGATCTGACTGATGATCTCAAAAGGACCGATGAACCGAGGACCTAACTTGTAGGACGGAATTTTGAGTCGAACATATTTGGACGAAAGCCAGACTTTGTCCCCAGGACGGAATTGAGGAGGATCCAGACGTTTTTTGTCAGCATGTCTTTTCATGCGCTCGGATGACTGAATGAGTGCGGACCGGGTACTCTCCCAGATGGAGGAGAATTCTCTAACCAGAGATTCCGCAGCTGGATTGTCCACAGAGATGGAAACAGGGACAGGGATCCGAGGGTGCTGACCGAAGACTACAAAAAACGGAGACTTGGTGGAAGATTCGCTCTCATGATTATTGTAGGAGAATTCGGCCCAAGGCAGGAGCTCCACCCAGTCAGAATGGTGGGCATTAACGAAGTGTCGAAGATAACTGGTCAAATTCTGATTTATTCGTTCAACTTGTCCATTGGACTGTGGGTGGTAAGCGGAGGAAAAATCCAGGGTGACGTCTAGCAACTTACAAGTGGCTCTCCAGAAACGTGAGGTGAACTGAACCCCACGATCCGACACAATGTGACGAGGCAGACCATGAAGACGGAAGATGTGGCGGATAAAGTCTTTAGCCAACTCGGGTGCAGACGGAAGACCTGGCAGAGGAATGAAGTGAGCCATCTTGGAAAAGCGGTCAGCGACCACCCAAATGACCGTACAACCGGCAGAGACGGGCCGATCTGTTATGAAGTCCATGGCTATATGCTGCCAGGGGGCAGCGGGTACAGGAAGCGGAAGAAGACGGCCGGTAGGCAGGTGTCTCGGAACTTTGTTGCGGGCACAGGAAACACAGGCAGAAACAAAGTCTATTACGTCTTTGTGCAGGGTAGGCCACCAATAATGCCGGGTAATGAGTTGGAGGGTCTTTTTTTGACCAGCGTGGCCAGCGAGTTTAGACAAGTGACCCCAATGTAGGATTCTCTTCCGATCAGTTTCTGATACGAACGTCTTACCAGGAGGGAGACGATTTAGACTCACGGGAGCCACCTGCATCACTCTGGCGGGATCGATGATATGTTTAGGCTCATCTTCGAGATCCGACACCAGGAAAGACCGAGACAAGGCATCCGCCTTGACGTTTTTGTCAGCTGGGCGAAAATGCAAAAGAAAATCGAAGCGGGCAAAAAACAAGGACCACCGGGCTTGGCGAGGATTAAGTCTCTGTGCCTGCTGGAGGTATGCCAGATTTTTGTGGTCCGTGTAGATGATTACCGGATGAAGAGCCCCTTCGAGTAGGTAACGCCACTCCTCCAATGCCAACTTAATGGCCAATAACTCTCAATCTCCTATGGAGTAGTTGCGCTCGGAGGAGGAGAAGAGTTTGGAGAAGAAACCGCAGGATACCATTCTCCCGGATGGCGATTTTTGGGTAAGAACCGCTCCGGCTCCAGCAGAGGAAGCGTCCACCTCCAGGAAGAACTGCTTGTTGCCATCCGGGCGATGCAGCACTGGAGCGGAAGAGAAGGCCTGTTTCAGAGAAAGGAAGGCCTCCTCTGCTTCAGTCGTCCACTGTTTGGGGTTAGCATCCTTGCGAGTGAGCGCTGAGATTGGAGCAGTCCTGGAAGAGAAGTGCGGTATGAAGAGACGGTAATAGTTGGCAAATCCCAGGAACCGCTGAATGGCCTTCAACCCCTCCGGTCGGGGCCACTTCTCGATGGCAGACAATTTTTCCGGATCCATTCATAGGCCTGTCTGAGAAATGATGTAGCCCAGAAACGGAAGCGAGGTCTGCTCAAAGAGGCACTTCTCATATTTGGCGAAGAGGTGATTCTGCCTGAGCCTGAGCAGAACCTGACGAACATCCCTCCGGTGAGACTGGAGATCCGGAGAGAAGACCAAGATGTCGTCAAGGTACACCACAACGCAGGAGTAGAGGAGGTCCCGGAAGATGTCGTTGACCAACTCCTGAAAGACTGCTGGAGCATTACAGAGACCAAAGGGCATCACCAAGTACTCGTAGTGGCCGTCCCGGGTGTTGAATGCCGTCTTCCATTCATCTCCTCGACGGATACGAACCAGGTTGTATGCTCCACGAAGATCTAGTTTGGTGAAGACTCTAGCCCCTCTAAGACGATCAAACAGTTCTGGAATGAGCGGAAGAGGGTACTTATTCTTCACCGTGATCGAATTTAGGCCTCTGTAGTCAATACAGGGACGGAGAGATCCGTCTTTCTTTTTAACGAAGAAGAAACCTGCTCCCGCTGGGGAGGTAGATTTCCGGATGAATCCCTTTGCTAAGTTCTCCTCGATATATTCGGACATCGACCTGGTCTCAGCAGCAGACAACGGGTAAATACGCCCACGGGGAGGCGTAGTACCGGGTAACAGGTCAATCGGGCAATCATATGGTCTATGCGGGGGTAATGTCTCTGCTTCCTTTTTATTGAAGACATCAGCAAATGACCAATATGGAATCGGGAGTCCAGGTAGATTAGCAGGTGTAGGAGAAGAATAGACAGGATGAACAGGCACCAGACACGTTTTATGACAGTCCTGTCCCCAGCGAAGAACCTCTCCATTCTGCCAGTCGAGCACAGGTGCATGTTTTTGGAGCCAAGGCAGACCTAGTAAGAAAGCATGAGAGAGTCCAGGCAGAACATGAAATGAGATGCTCTCAGAATGCAACATTCCCACCTGCAGGGTTATGACTTCGGTGATAAGTCGGATGGGACGAGGTAGGAGGCCCCCATCCACAGCAGCAACAGATACAGGTTCAACAAGAGGTTTGGTGGGAATGTGATACTTCTCTACTAGAGCCTGTGACACGAGATTCCCAGCTGCTCCAGAATCAAGTTGGGCCATTTCGAAGTGGCGGTTCTTAGGCTAAGTTCACACGTTGCGGAATTGCCGCGGAAATTTCCGCGGCAATCCCGCACTTCTCCCGCAGGAAATACGCACGTTTTTTGTATGCTGATTCCCGCCAGAATAATAGCGTTTTGCAAGCGTAATTAGCTTGCAGAATGCTAGCGTTTTCCTAGCGATCTGTAGCATCGCTTGGAAAACTGATTGACAGGTTGGTCACACGAGTCAAACATAGTGTTTGACAAGTGTGACCAACTTTTTACTATTGATGCCGCCTATGTCGCATCAATAGTAAAAAGATCTAATGTAAAAATAATAAAAAAAATAATAAATAATGATATTCTCACCTTCCGGCGGCCCCCGCAGCCTTCCCGCGGCCCCGCAGCCTTCCCGCCTTCAGCGACGCTCCCGGCAACTCCGGTCCCAAGGATGCTTTGCGACAAATCACACCGATGACGTAGCATCTCGCGAGACCGCTATGCCATCTGGGTGATTCTCGCAAAGGACTCTTGGGACCGGAAGTTGCCGGGAGCGTCGCTGAAGGCGGGAAGGCTGCGGGGGCCGCGGGAAGGCTGCGGGGGCCGCCGGAAGGTGAGAATATCATTATTTTTTATTTTAATTATTGTTTTACCAGGGATATGGTACCCAGGGCCTGGAGGAGAGTCTCCTCTCCTCCAGACCCTGGGTACCACCGCACATGAACCGCTTACATTCCGCAAAATTAATGAACATGTTGCTATTTTTTCCGCAAAGCGTTTTTTTCGCGGAAAAAAACGCAACATGTGGCCAAAACATGCGGAATCAATTAACATGTATAGGATGCTTAATGCTTGCGTTTTTATCGCGTTTTTACCGCGGAAAACCGCGGAAAAACCGCGAAAAAAACGCAATTATTCCTGATCGTGTGCACTTAGCCTTACCGATCAGAATTGAAACCGACAGCAGCAGGGATGAAGAGGATTTATTTTTGTCTAGATTGACCTCTCCGAGCGAACCTAGACACAGGCGTTTTCCCGACTTCTCCGGACAGGTTTGGATCCAGTGCTCCTTACTGCCGCAGTAGAAGCAACTTTTCTCGGCACGGCGTGAGTCCTGACGGGCTTTGACCATCTTGGTCTGGTCGACCTGCATAGGCTCAGCAGTGTGCACCTGAGGAGAAACGGAAGAGGTTATAGATCTCTGACACGAGGGTGCAAGATGGGAAAATTCTTTTTTACGGGTGATCTCTTTGGCTCGTTCCTGGAACCGTAGATCAATTCGATTGGCAAGATTTATTAAATCATCTAGAGAGGTTGGAACGTCCCGACCGGCAAGTTCGTCTTTAATACGGCCGGACAGACCCTCCCAGAAGACCGAAATTAGAGCTTCATTGTCCCAAGCTAGTTCTGAGGCTAAAGTCCGGAAGCGTATGGCATATTGACCAACGGTGAGACTCTCCTGACGGAGACGCAGCAGAGATGATGCAGAGGAAGTCTTCCGTCCAGGTTCGTCGAATACCTTCCGGAAGGCCGAGAGAAAAGCAGGCAGGTCAGATACCAGAGGATCCTCTCTCTCCCAGAGAGGATTAAGCCAGGCCAGGGCTTCTCCGGTGAGATGGGACATGATGAAGGCAATTTTGGCCCGGTCAGAGTTAAACTGGTGTGCCAGGATTTCAAAATGCAGGGTGCACAGATTAATGAAACCCCGAGCCAGAGCAGGCTCGCCTCCAAACCTAGGAGGAGCTGACAGTCGGGGTCCGGGAATGGAAACCACGGAATTGGGAATCAGCGGGACTGACGGATTATGAGTCATGGCTCCAGCGATGGTTGCAAGTGATGATTTCAGAGTGTCCAGACGGGATTTGACGTTCCGCAGGTGACCCAGGATGGTCTCCTGTTGAGACCTCTGGCGAGACAGCTCATGACACAGTTCCGGGAGTGACGGGGTTTGGGTGCCACCGGGTTCCATGGCCCGAGCAAACTGTAACGGGTCTGGTGGGTGGAACTACTGACGAGACAGGTCAGGTTGGTGGAACCACAAAGCTTTATTATACAAGAGATTTTACTTGTAAGAGAGCGGGTGGCACCTGGGAAAAGGGCAGGGATTCACGGCAGAGGATATAGGTAGTTTCTGGACAGGCAGGTTTGTCACAGCAAGTGACCAAGGAAGTCTCTGGGCAGGCAGGTTGTAACGGTAAGTAACCGAGGCAGTCTCTGGGACAGGCAGGTTGTCACGGCAAGTGACCAGGCAGTCTCTGGGCAGGCAGGTTGTCACGGCAAGTGACCAGGCAGTCTCTGGGCAGGCAGGTTGTCACGGCAAGTGACCAGGCAGTCTCTAGACAGGCAGGTTGTTACGGCAAGTGACCAAGGCAGTCTCTGGGACAGGCAGTTGTCACGGCAAGTGACCAGGCAGTCTCTGGGACAGGCAGGTTGTCACGGCAAGTGACCAGGCAGTCTCTGGGCAGGCAGGTTGTCACAGCAAGTGACCAGGCAGACTCTGGGCAGGCAGGTTGTCATGGCAAGTGACCAGGCAGTCTCTAGACAGGCAGGTTGTCACAGCAAGTGACCAGGCAGTCTCTAGACAGGCAGGTATATACGACCTGATATGGTGGAGCCTCCAGGTAGGCTGCAGTCGGATGGCAGATGATCGCTCCCAGGTGAGCAGGCAAGAGCCGGGGATCTCTGCAGATGATGTCCGAACTTCCGGATGGAGCTGCAGTCGGATGGCAGATGATCGCTCCCAGGTGAGCAGGCAAGAGCCGGGGATCTCTGCAGATGACGTCCGAACCTCTGGATGGAACTGCAGACGGATGGCAGACAGGCAAGCCGACAGGTAACAGGCAGGTAACTGGAATCAGGAGCTGATGGCTGAAACAGAGTTAGACTGCACAGGAACAACATTGCTCGGGCACCTACATTAAGGAGGAAGCCCTTAATATAGGGTGGAGTCCTCCAGCATTGGCTGGAGACTGATTTGGAAAATGCGCGCGGCTCCTTTAAGAGCGGGGGAGGGTGCGGGCGCGCGCCCTAAGGCCAGTAGCAGGGAAGGAGCGCGCGGGACCAGCAGGGCGGAAGGAGGACGCCATAGGCGCAGAGGGGGCTGGGAGCACTGAGGACGCTGAGCGCAGGTGAGGAGAGCGACGTCCCTGTCTGGCAGCAGGCAGGGACGCGGGCGCTACAAAGGGGATCATGATGGGGCATATTTCTACATGAATGGGATCATGATTGGGCTTATTTCTACATGAAGGGGATCATGATGGGGCATATTTCTACATGAAGGTGATCATGATGGGATATATTTCTACATGAAGGGGATCATGATGGGATATATTTCTACATGAAGGAGATCATGATGGGGCATATTTCTACATGAAGAGGATCATGATGGGGCATATTTCTACATGAAGAGGATCATGATGGTGCACATTTCTACATGAAGGGATCATGATGGGGCATATTTCTACATGAATGGGATCATGATGGGACATATTTCTACATGAAGAGGATCATGATGGGGCATATTTCTACATGAAGGGGATCATGATGGGGCATATTTCTACATGAAGGGGATCATGATGGGGCATATTCCTACATGAATGGGATCATGATTGGGCTTATTTCTACATGAAGGGATCATGATGGGGCATATTTCTACATGAATGGGATCATGATTGGGCTTATTTCTACATGAAGGGGATCATGATGGGGCATATTTCTACATGAATGGGATCATGATTGCGCTTATTTCTACATGAATGGGATCATGATGGGCATATTTCTACATGAAGGGGATCATGATGGGCATATTTCTACATGAATGGGATCATGATGGGGTATATTTCTACATGAAGGGGATCATGATTGGGCTTATTTCTACATGAAGGGGATCATAATGGGGCATATTTCTACATGAATGGGATCATGATTGCGCATATTTCTACATGAATGGGATCATGATGGGGCATATTTCTACATGAAGGGGATCATGATGGGGCATATTTCTACATGAATGGGATCATGATGGGGCATATTTCTACATGAATTGGATCATGATGGGGCATATTTCTACATGAAGGGGATCATGATGGGGCATATTTCTACATGAATGGGATCATGATTGGCTTATTTCTACATGAAGGGGATCATGATGGGGCATATTTCTACATGAAGGGGATCACGATGGGGCATATTTCTAGAAGGGGATAAAGATGGGGCACATTTCTGCATGAAGGGGATCATGATGGGCATATTTCTACATGAAGGGATCACGATGGGGCATATTTCTAGAAGGGGATCAAGATGGTGCATATTTCTGGATGAATGGGATCATGATGGGGCATATTTCTACATGAATGGGATCATGATGGGGCATATTTCTACATGAATTGGATCATGATGGGGCATATTTCTACATGAAGGGGATCATGATGGGGCATATTTCTACATGAATGGGATCATGATTGGGCTTATTTCTACATGAAGAGGATCATGATGGGACATATTTCTACATGAAGAGGATCATGATGGGGCATATTTCTACATGAAGGGGATCATGATGGGGCATATTTCTACATGAAGGGGATCATGATGGGGCATATTTCTACATGAATGGGATCATGATTGGGCTTATTCTACATGAAGGGGATCATGATGGGCATATTTCTACATGAATGGGATCATGATTGAGCTTATTTCTACATGAAGGGATCATGATGGGGCATATTTCTATATGAATGGGATCATGATGGGGCATATTAATACATGAAGGGGATCATGATGGGGCATATTTCTACATGAAGGGGATCATGATGGGGCATATTTCTACATGAAGGGGATCATGATGGGGCATATTTCTGCATGAAGGGGATCATGATGGGCATATTTCTGCATGAAGGGAATCATGATGGGCATATTACCACAAGAAGATCATGATGGGGCATTTCTACATTAAGGGGATCATGATGGGCATATTTCTACATGAAGGGGATCATGATGGGGCTTATTTATACATGAAGGGGATCATGATGGGACATATTTCTACATGAAGAGATCATGATGGGGCATATTTCTACATGAAGGGGATCATGATGGGGCATATTACTACATGAAGGGATCACGATGGGGTATATTTCTACATGAAGGGGATCATGATGGGCATATTTCTGCATGAAGGGGATCATGATGGGGCATATTTCTACATGAAGGGATAATGATGGGGCATATTGCTATATGAATGGGATCATGATGGGGCATATTACTACATGAAGGGGATCATGATGGGGCATATTTCTACATGAATGGGATCATGATTGGGCTGATTTCTACATGAATGGATCATGATGGGGCATATTTCTACATGAATGGGATCATGATTGGGCATATTTCTACATGAAGGGATCATGATGGGGCTTATTTCTACATGAATGGGATCATGATGGGGCATATTTCTACATGAAGGGGATCATGATGGGGCATATTTCTACATGAAGGGGATCATGATGGGGCATATTTCTACATGAAGGGGATCATGATGGGGCTTATTTCTACATGAATGGGATCATGATGGGGCATATTTCTACATGAAGGGGATCATGATGGGCATATTTCTACATGAATGGGATCATGATTGGGCTTATTTCTACATGAATTGGATCATGATGGGTGTGATGAAACGGTGCACACACACGACGGCTGCTGCCGTCCGACCCAGTAAACTGCAGGGATTTATAATTATCCCACTTCCACTTAGGAACTTGCAGCTCTCTGGCGCCCCCCTTACCCTCAGGTCAGTCAGGGAACTGCACCTAGGATAATTAGTCGCCAGACGGGTCACTTGGATGTGTGCTGGCTATTGGGCACGCCGCAGTGAGGGAATTATAATTACTCCAAGCCGCAGCGGTAATACACTTATAAAACCCGCTCCATCACCGCCAACGCCACCCATAGGTCAACACTTTACACCCCTTCTTTATAGCTGCCACCAGCCACGGTTTTTTTGGAACAATTTATCAAGAGGGTCCGTAGCAACCCCAAAACAGTAGCGTAGTATGTCAGGCACGTGGAGATTCGTTTATAGAGCAGGAGAATCAAACTAATAATTTTATAGGTTTAATCCTTAAAAACAGGCAGTGCTTATACAATATAAAAAGATGGAACAAACTGAGACAATATCGTTATGTACAAATGCAGTTATAAAATAAAATAGGATTAAAAGATGAAAATCACTCACATGGTTGCTAGATCATTTACAGCAAGCCAGGCTGGGGGAAGGAGCCACACGTCATAGTTCATTTGCAGATCTCTTAGTCAAGACGTCACAGCAAGGAATGCTTGGGGGGGCTCACTGCCAGACTTATACCTGGGCTGCTGACCTCACGAAAAGGGGCTGGGTTTCTGGCCACCTCCCCATGGATGGAAGTCTGGTTTGAAGCTCTGGAAAGTCATAAGGACCATAACTCAGCGGGGGGACTCTAGCAGAATAATGGCAGACCTATCAATGATCTTACTTTAAAATGACGGTTCAAATGAGTCCAAACTTGGCTGAGCTAGTTCATGGGGATCCGAGAATTCCATTTCTCGGGTTCTGTTGGAGTTACAGGTTCACCAGTACCACGGGAACGATGCCCATGGACACAGGCTTCAAAACAGTAACTTTCGTGTTTCTGACGCAAATCCCACCGTGTTATAACCAAAACAGAATGAAGTCTCCAAAATGGCTGCTAGGGTAGGGACAGCACATGTTGCTGACAATAGGGTCCCCTGCGGTGAAGCGGCAAAACTTCCAGCACTGGTAGCTCAGGTTACACTGAGCTTGACTGCAGGTTGGGAGGGGGGAAGGGAAGCTTGAGCTGCAGAGAAAAGGAGGGAGGGGTAACTTTGCCCTGTGCTTGCAAACGGTGGGGGTTGTAGTACTATGGGGAAAGTTCTGGAAACAGCACAAAAATGAAGCTAGCAGTATCATCACACCTCCCCCCTTAGAGGGCGCTACGGAGGCATGACCTCTCGGTAATCCGCCATGCGCACCTCAGCGGGTTCGCCACGTCGGGACAACCCATCAGCATTCCCATGATCACTGCTTTCTTGTGTTGTACGGCAAAATCATACTGCTGCAGGGCCAGGATGTCCAGGAGGGGATCCTCTTCCCCGTCCTCGGGCAGATTGCAGACCGGTAGGACGCAGGCTTCACGTTCGTGATGGGTCTTCATCATGTTGACGTGAAAGGCCTTGTGCCTACCCCGAGTGTGGTCAAGCGTGACCACGTAGGTGACTGGGTTGAGCTGTTGGTGCACGACGTACGGGCCTTCCCAGGCTGCCTGAAGCTTATCCTTTGGTACGGGGACCAGCACCCACACCTTTTGACCCACCTGGTAGGTCCGCTCCCGGGCGTTCTGGTCGTACCAGTGCTTCTGGTCAGCCTGAGCCTGCGTCATGTTGTCATGCACCAACTGCGTCAAGGTCTGCATCTTGTCGCGGAAGCGCATGACATAATCCACGATGGACACTTCCGTGGGGTTTGGCTCATCTTCCCAGGATTCTCTTATCAACCCAAGGGTCCCCGGACTCGCCTACCATACAGGAGCTTGAAGGGGGAGAACCCCGTCGAGGCCTGCGGGACTTCTCTGTAGGCAAATAGCAGGTGTGGGAGGTACCGCTCCCAATCGCGTCCCTGGGTCTCAACCAGCATGCGGAGCATCTGTTTGAGGTACCGTTAAAGCGCTCACACAAACCATTGGTCTGTGGGTGATACGCACTCGATACCATACGCGTCACCTGCATTTTGCTGCAGAGAGCCTTCATTAGGCGAGACATAAATTGGGTCCCTGATCGGTAAGCATCTCCCTGGGAAATCCTACCCGTGAAAAGATGGTCACCAGTGCATCCGCCACCTTATCTGCCCTAGTTGAGGACAGAGCTACTGCCTCCGGGTACCGGGTAGCGTAGTCTACCACAGTAAGGATGTATTGCTTTCCAGAGCTGCTGGGGATGGCCAGCGGGCCCACAATGTCCACCGCGATCCTCTGGAAAGGCTCCTCTATCACTGGCAACGGGATCAGGGGAGCCTTAAGAGCAGGCCCCGCCTTCCCCACTCTTTGACAGGTGATACAGGAGCGGCAGTAGTTAGTCACATCTGTCCCCATCTTGGGCCAATAGAAGTGTTGAGACAGCCGTGCCTTAGTTTTGCTGATCCCCAAGTGTCCAGCGAGTGGAATCTCATGGGCAATCCTCAACAACTCACCTCGGAACTGGTGCGGGACGACCAGCTGTTTTTCCCTCAACCACTCCTTTTGGGAATCTCCGGGTACTGTCTCCCGGTACAACCTTCCTCGTTCCCAGAACACCCTCTCCTTATCAGTCACGGAGGTGGGCGTCTCGGCGAGGTGCCTCAAGTTCTCCAGGCTCGCATCTGAGTGCAGAGCGGCCTGGAATTCCTGGCTGGAGGCAGCCAGAAGTGACGTCAGGGTTCCTTCCTCACTGGGACCCTCTGGGACCGGCTTGGGGTCCACCTCTGGTTCAGTCTCTCCTGTAGCGGAGGAGGGTCCAGATGGCAGGGCGCTACATGCGATCCGGGCACTCGGGCGGGTGACAGCAGCTACATATGCCGTCTCCCCGGGGATTTCTATAGACCCATCAGTCTGCGCTGCTATGGGCTCTACCTCCCCATCCACCCCCAACACTTCAGGAGCAGTGCTACTTATGGGCCAGTTACCTTCCTCGGTGGCACTGGTCAGTGTCATGGCGTCACCTTCCTCCCGGTTCCCATGCACCTCCCCATTTGCTTGAGCACTGTCGCTTGCTCCTGCTAGGGTTCCTCAGCCGTCTCACTCCGCAGAGCGACGGGACTGAACGCTCCTGTACCTGTGGACACATCTACCACTTCAGAGAAAGGGTTAACAGATTCAGATGGCACAGATACATCACTATCAACATCATTCCTAGGGAAAGAAAGGTTATCAGTTGCATCATCACTTCGCAAAGCATTAGCAGGTAACACAATCAGTTTCCCATCATCATCAACATCAACATCATGGTTAACGTTAACCTTATCATCAGATTGGGAAGGGGTGTCAGGGACATAGTACGCCACCATCCTCCCCAGATCAGTCCCCAATAAAACATCAGTGGGCAGGTTGTCGGACACCCCCACTTCCTTCACCCCGCTCCCGGCACCCCAGTCAATGAAAACTCGGGCTATCGGCAAGGGGTAGTGGACGCCCCCAATCCCTGTGACAGTTAAGGTTTTCCCCGGAATCAACTCTTCAGGGGCCGCCAGTTCGGGTCGGATGAGGGTTCGTTCAGCCCCGGTGTCCTTGAGGCCTGTAGCAAGACGGGCCCCCACGCGGACGGGCTGCACGTTGTCATCAACCCTCCCCACCACACCACCCACCAAAAGAACAGAGGCGTTGGGCCCGGAGGCCTTGGCTGGGGGGTTCTTCTGCCTCTCCGGACAAGTGGCGCTGATGTGTCCTGTCCGTTTACAGGAGAAACACTGGCGGGGGTCTGATGTAGGCCTGGCGCTGGCGAAGGGGATAGTGCCTCCAGAGGGACGGCTGGCAGGGGCACTGGGGTTGGTTGCAGGCTTACCCCCTCCCCAGCGGGCGGTGACGGGCTTCCGCACCTCGGTTTTCCGGTTGGCCTCATAGCTGTCGGCGATCCGTGCTGTTCTGACCGCGTCCTCCGGTTCTCGGTCCAGGATCAACTGTCGGACCTCAGCTGGGCACAGATGCAGGAACTGGTCTTTGATCATCAGGTCCCTCAGGTTCTCAAAGGTGTCAACTGACAGTCCATGGATCCACTGGTCAAAGTGGTTCCTGAGTCCTTGCACCACATCGCTATAACTGTCGTGTGGGCCACGTTGGAGGTTCCGGAACTTCTTTCGGTATACCTCAGGGGTTAGCTGGTACTTGGCGATCAGGGCCTGCTTGATGGCCTGATAGTTGTCATCTTGATCCGGCGTGAGTGAAGCAAACGCCTCCAGAGCTTTGCCCTTTAGCCCGGGGTCAAGTACCTGGCCCATTGGTTGTCAGGCAGCCGGTACTGTCTGCAGACTTTCTCAAAGGCCCGCAGAAAAGTGTCCAAGTCTCCGTCCTTTTCCATCACGGGAAAGTGCTCCGGCCGGGGCTTGGGACTCTGAGCGCTGCTGGGCACACTGCTCTGGGCTGTGGAGGGCATTGCCCCTTGTCTGAGCAGCTCCAGTTCATGGGCTCTCTGAGCTTTCCCGCTCGGCTCTCTCAGCCTCCCGCTCGGCTCTCTCAGCTCTCCCGCTGGGCTCTCTCAGCCTCCCGCTGGCTTGGCGCTCGCTCTGGCCTCCTGCTGGTATTGCTGGATCAGCTTCAGGCGCTCCTCCGGTCGTCGGTGGGAGTCCCTCCAGGGCCGCCTGCAGGTAAGGGTCCATCCCGCCCTGGGTGTAAGCAGTCAGGGGTTGGCCTCTGCTCCTGCGGCACCAACTTGGCTTGGGCCGGCTCCTGCGCCCTCCTCGCTCTGAGCGTGGTCCCGTGCCATCAGGGCTTGGATAACTTCGGCCTTGGTTTGGGCCATGGGGACAATCTCCCTCCACTCGCACATGGCAAGAAGGGCTTCCTTGCTATTCCGATTATACCAGTCGTATCCCCTCGTAGCCATGGTTGCCAAATAAAAGATAGGATAGAAAAACAAAGAGAAGGGGGGGTAACCGCAAGTACACACAATTGTCTCAGGACTAATAAACACTGAGTCTGTTCTCCAAAACTTTAGCTGCAGGGTCGCTGAAGAACCATGCAAGTTTTTTTTAGTGAATGGAATGATTGCTCAAACCAGATCACTAATGCTCTATAATCCCACCGCTCTGCCACCAATATGTGATGAAACGGTGCACACACACGACGGCTGCTGCCGTCCGAACCAGTAAACTGCAGGGATTTATAATTATCCCACTTCCACTTAGGAACTTGCAGCTCTCTGGCGCCCCCCTTACCCTCAGGTCAGTCAGGGAACTGCACCTAGGATAATTGTCGCCAGACGGGTCACTTGGATGTGTGCTGGCTATTGGGCACGCCGCAGTGAGGGAATTATAATTACTCCAAGCGCAGCCGGTAATACCTTATAAACCCGCTCCGTCACCGCCAACGCCACCCATAGGTCAACACTTTACACCCCTTCTTTATAGCTGCCACCAGCCACGGTTTTCTTGGAACAATTTATCAAGAGGGTCCGTAGCAACCCCAAAACAGTAGCGTAGTACTCAGGCACGTGCAGATTCGTTTATAGAGCAGGAGAAACAAACTAAAAAATTTTATAGGTTTATTCCTTAAAAAACAGGCAGTGCTTATAAATATAAAAAGATGGAACAAACTGAGACAATATCGTTATGTACAAATGCAGTTATAAAATAAAATAGGATTAAAGATGAAAATCACTCACATGGTTGCTAGATCATTTACAGGCAAGCCAGGCTGGGGGAAGGAGCCACACGTCATAGTTCATTTGCAGATCTCTTAGTCAAGACGTCACAGCAAGGAATCTGGGGGGGCTCACTGCCAGACTTATACCTGGGCTGCTGACCTCACGAAAAGGGCTGGGTTTCTGGCCACCTCCCCAGGATGGAAGTTGGTTTGAAGCTCTGGAAAGTCATAAGGACCATAACTCAGTCGGGGACTCTAACAGAATAATGGCAGACCTATCAATGATCTTACTTTAAAATGACGGTTCAAATGAGTCCAAACTTGGCTGAGCTAGTTCATGGGGGATCCGAGAATTCCATTTCTCGGGTTCTGTTGGAGTTACGGGTTTCACCAGTACCACGGGAACGATGCCCATGGACACAGGCTTCAAACAGTAACTTTCGTGTTTCTGACGCAAATCCCCACCGTGTTATAACCAAAAAGAATGAAGTCTCCAAAATGGCTGCATAGGGTAGGGACAGCACATGTTGCTGACAATAGGTCCCCTGCGGTGAAGCGGCGAAACTTCCAGCACTGGTAGCTCAGGTTACACTGAGCTTGACTGCAGGTTGGAGGGGGGAAGGGAAGCGTGAGATGCAGAGAAAAGGAGGGAGGGGTAACTTTGCCCTGTGCTTGCAAACGGTGGGGGTTATAGTACTATGGGGAAAGTTCTGGAAACAGCACAAGAAATGAAGCTAGCAGTATCATCACAATGGGCATATTTCTACATGAAGGGGATCATGATGGGGCATATTTCTACATGAATGGGATCATGATTGCGCTATTTCTACATGAATGGGATCATGATGGGGTATATTTCTACATGAAGGGATCATGATGGGGCATATTTCAACGAATGGGATCATGATGGGCTATATTTCTACATGAAGGGGATCATGATGGGCATATTTCTACATGAATGGGATCATGATTGGGCTATTTCTACATGAAGGGTATCACGATGGGGCATAATTCTAGAAGGGGATCAAGATGGGGCCAATTTCTCATGAAGGGGATCATGATGGGCATATTTCTGATGAAGGGGATCATGATGGGGCATATTTCTCATGAAGGGGATCATGATGGCCATATTTCTGCATGAAGGGGATCATGATGGGGCATATTCTACATGAATGGGATCATGATGGGGCATATTTCTACATGAATGGGATCATGATTGGGCATATTTCTACATGAAGGGATCAGATGGGCTTATTTCTACATGAATGGGATCATGATGGGCATATTCTACATGAAGGGATCATGATGGGCTATTTCTATGAATGGGATCATGATGGGCATATTTCTACATGAAGGATCATGAGGGGCATATTCTACATGAGGATCATGATGGGGCTATTTCTGCATAAAGGGATTATGATGGGGAATATTTCTACATGATATCAGTGGTATTCTCATGAATGGATCAGAGGCATTTCTACATGAAGGGGATCATGATTGGGCTTATATTCTACATGAATGGGATCATGATGGGGCATATTTCTACATGAAGGGATCATGATGGGGCATATTTCTACATGAAGGGGATCATGATGGGGCATATTTCTACATGAAGGGATCATGATGGGGCATATTTCTACATGAAGGGATCATGATGGGGCATATTTCTACATGATGGGATCATGATTGGGCTTATTTCTACATGAAGGGGATCATGATGGGGCATATTTCTACATGAAGGGGATCACGATGGGGCATATTTCTAGAAGGGATAAAGATGGGGCACATTTCTGCATGAAGGGGATCATGATGGTGCATATTTCTGGATGAAGGGGATCATGATGGGCATATTTCTACATGAAGGGGATCATGATGGCATCATGATGATCTGATAGACATATGATGAGGGGATCATGATGGGCATATTTCTAAATGAATGGGATCATGATGGGGCATATTTCTACATGAAGGGATCATGATGGGGATACATTTCTACATGAAGAGGATCATGATGGGGCATATTACTACATGAAGGGGATCATGATGGGGTACATTTCTGCATAAGGTGATCATGATGGGCATATTACTACATGAAGGGGATCATGATGGGCAATTTCTATATGAAGGGATCATGATGGGGCATATTTCTACATGAAGGGATCATGATGGGCATATTTCTGCATGAAGGGAATCATGATGGGCATATTACTACATGAAGATCATGATGGGCATATTACCACAAGAAGATCATGATGGGGCATATTTCTACATGAAGGGGATCATGATGGGGCTTATTTATACATGAAGGGGATCATGATGGGACATATTTCTACATGAAGAGGTTCATGATGGGGCATATTTCTACATGAAGGGGATCATGATGGGGCATATTACTACATGAATGGGATCAGATGGGGATATTTCTGCATGAAGGGATCATGATGGGGCATATTTCTACATGAAGGGATCATGATTGGGCATTTCTACATGAAGGGGATCATAATGGGGCATATTTCTACATGAAGGGATCATGATGGGGCATATTTCTGCATGAAGGATCATGATGGGGCATATTTCTACATGAAGGGATCATATGGGGCATATTTCTACATGAAGGGGATCATGATGGGGCATATTTCTAGCATGAAGGGGATCATGATGGGGCATATTTCTACATGAAGGGAAATGATGGGGCATATTACACATGAAGGGATCATGATGGGCATATTTCAATATGAAGGGATCATGATGGGCATATTTCTACATGAAGGGGATCATGATGGGGCATATTTCTACATGAAGGGGATCATGATGGGCATATTTCTACATGAAGGGGATCATGATGGGGCATATTTCTACATGAAGGGGATCATGATGGGGCATATTTCTGCATGAAGGGAATCATGATGGGCATATTACCACAAGAAGATCATGATGGGGCATTTCTACATGAAGGGATCATGATGGGCATATTTCTACATGAAGGGGATCATGATGGGGCATATTTACATGAAGGGATCATGATGGGACATATTTCTACATGAAGAGGATCATGATGGGCATATTTCTACATGAAGGGATCATGATGGGGCATATTACTACATGAATGGGATCAGATGGGGCATATTTCTACATGAAGGGATCATGAGGGCATATTTCATGAAGGGATCATATGGGGCTATTTTACATAAGGGATCATGTGGCAATTTCTACATGAAGGGATCATGATGGGGCATATTTCTACATGAAGGGGATCATGATGGGGCATATTGCTATATGAATGGGATCATGATGGGGCATATTTCTACATGAAGGGGATCATGATGGGCATATTTCTACATGAATGGGATCATGATTGGGCTTATTTCTACATGAATTGGATCATGATGGGGCATATTTCTACATGAATGGGATCATGATGGGGCATATTTCTATATGAATGGGATCATGATGGGGCATATTAATACATGAAGGGGATCATGATGGGACAAATTTCTACATGAAGAGGATCATGATGGGGCATATTTCTACATGAAGGGGATCATGATGGGGCATATTTCTACATGAATGGGATCATGATTGGGCTTATTTCTACATGAAGGGGATCATAATGGGGCATTTTTCTACATGAAGGGGATCATGATGGGGCACATTTCTGCATGAAGGGGATCATGATGGGGCATATTTCTATATGAAGGGGATCATTATGGGGCATATTTCTGCATGAAGGGGATCATGATGGGGCATATTACTACATGAAGGGGATCATGATGGGGCCTATTTCTACATGAATGGGATCATGATGGGGCATATTTCTACATGAAGAGGATCATGATGGGACATATTTCTACATGAAGGGGATCATGATGGGGCATATTTCTATATGAAGGGGATCATGATGGGGCATATTTCTACATGAACGGGATTATGATGGGGCATATTTCTACATGAAGGGGATCATGATGGGGCATATTTCTGCATGAATGGGATCATGATGGGGCATATTACTACATGAAGGGGATCATGATGGAGCATATTTCTATATGAAGGGGATCATGATGGGGCATATTTCTGCTTGAAGGGGATTATGATGCGGCATTACTACATGAAGGGGATCATGATGGGTCATTTCTACATGAAGGGGATCATGATGGGGCATATTTCTACATGAAGCAGATCATGATGGGGCATTTCTGCATGAAGGGGATCGTGATGGGGCATATTTCTACATGTAGGGGATCATGATGGGGCATATTTCTACATGAAGGGGATCATGATCGGGCATTTCTACATGAAGGGGATCATGATGGGGCATATTTCTACATGAAGGGGATCATGATAGGGCATATTTCTACATGTAGGGGATTATGATGGGGCATATTTCTACATGAAGGGGATCCTGATGGGACACATTTCTGCATGAAGGGGATCATGATGGGGCATATTTCTACATGAAGGGGATCATGATGGGGCATATTTCTGCATGAAGGGTGTGATGATACTGGAGCTCCATGTCTTGTGCTGTTGCTAGAACTACAGTCCTCATCCTGTTTTGTACTGACAGCCCATGGAGCCAAGTTTCCCCCTCCCTCTCTCATGCTTCCCATCAACCCCCTCCCAGCCTGCACTCAGGCAATGTAATGTGAGCTGCCAGTGCTAGAGTTTTCCTGCTTCACAGCGGGGGTCCCATTGTCAGCAACATGTGCTGTCCCTACCCTAGCAGCCATTTTGGAGACTTCATTCTGTTTTGGTTATAACACGGTGGGGATTTGCGTCAGAAACACGAAAGTTACTGTTTTGAAGCCTGTGTCCATGGGCATCGTTCCCGTGGTACTGGTGAACCCGTAACTCCAACAGAACCCGAGAAATGGAATTCTCGGATTCCCCATGGACTAGCTCAGCCAAGTTTGGACTCATTTGAACTGTCATTTTAAAGTAAGATCATTGATAGGTCTGCCATTATTCTGCTAGGCTCACAGGACGAGTTATGGTCCTTATGACTTTCAGAGCTCAAATCATACACTTCTGTCCCTGGGAGGTGGCCAGAAAAACCCTCCCCTTTTCGTGAGGTCAGCAGCCCCAGTTATAAGTCTGGCAGTGAGCCCCCCTTTCTCAGTCCTTGCTGTGATGTCCTGACTAAGAGATCTGCAAATGAACTATGACGTGTGGCTCCTCCCCCCCAGCATGGCTTGCCTGTAAATGATCTAACTATCATGTGAGTCTTTCATTCTTAATCCCGTTTATTTTATAACTGCATTTGTACATAACTATATTGCCTCAGTTTGTTACATCTTTTTTTATATTGTATAAGCACTGCCTTTTTTTTAAGGAATAAACCTATAAATGTATTAGTTTGTTTCTCCTGCTCTATAAACGAATTTGCACGTGCCTGAAGCACTACGCTACTGTTTTGGGTTGCTACGGACCCTCTTGATAAATTGTTCAGCAAGAAAAACCGTAGCTGGTGTCAGCTTAAAAGAAGGGGGTGTTAAGTGTTGACATATGGGGTGGCGTTGGCAGTGACGGAGCGGGTATTATAAGTGTATTACCCGGCTGCGGCTCGGAGTAATTATAATTCCCTCACTGCAGCGTGCCCAATAGCCAGCACACATCCAAGTGACCCGTCTGGCGACTGATTATCCTAGGTGTAGTTCCCTGACTGACCTGAGGGTAAGGGGGGCGCCAGAGAGCTGCAAGTTCCTAAGTGGAAGTGGGATAATTATAAATCCCTGCAGTTTACCGGGTCGGACGGCAGCAGCCGTCGTGTGTGTGCACCGTTTCATCACATATTGGTGGCAGCGGTGGGATTATAGAGCATTAGTGATCTGGTTTGAGCAATCATTCCATTCACTAAAAAAAACTTGCACGGTTCTTCAGCGACCCTGCAGCTAAAGTTTTGGAGAACAGACTCAGTGTTTATTAGTCCTGAGACAATTGTGTGTACTTGCGGTTACCCCTCCCTTCTCTTTGTTTTTCTATCCTATCTTTTATTTGGCAACCATGGCTACGAGGGGATACGACTGGTATAATCGGAATAGCAAGGAAGCTCTTCTTGCCATGTGCGAGTGGAGAGAGATTGTCCCCATGGCCCAAACCAAGGCCAAGGTGATCCAGGCCCTGATGGCACGGGACCACGCTCGGAGCGAGGAGGGCGCAGGAGCCGGCCCAAGCCAAGTTGGTGCCGCAGGAGCCGAGGCCCAACCCCTGACTGCTTACACCCAGGGCGGGATGGACCCTTACCTGCAGGCGGCCCTGGAGGGACTCCCCACCGACGACCGGGAGGAGCGCCTGAAGCTGATCCAGCAATACCAGCAGGAGGCCCGAGCCGAGCGCCAAGCCCAGCAGGAGGCTGAGAGAGCCCAGCGGGAGGCTGAGAGAGCCGAGCGGGAAGCTCAGAGAGCCCATGAACTGGAGCTGCTCAGACAAGGGGCAATGCCCTCCACAGCCCAGAGCAGTGTGCCCAGCAGCACTCAGAGTCCCAAGCCCCGGCCGGAGCACTTTCCCGTGCTGGAAATTGACGGAGACTTGGACACTTTTCTGCGGGCCTTTGAGAAAGTCTGCAGACAGTACCGGCTGCCTGACAACCAATGGGCCAGGTACTTGACTCCCGGGCTAAAGGGCAAAGCTCTGGAGGCGTTTGCTTCACTCACGCCGGATCAAGATGACAACTATCAGGCCATCAAGCAGGCCCTGATCGCCAAGTACCAGCTAACCCCTGAGGTATACCGAAAGAAGTTCCGGAACCTCCAACGTGGCCCACACGACAGTTATAGCGATGTGGTGCAAGGACTCAGGAACCACTTTGACCAGTGGATCCATGGACTGTCAGTTGACACCTTTGAGAACCTGAGGGACCTGATGATCAAAGACCAGTTCCTGCATCTGTGCCCAGCTGAGGTCCGACATTTCATCCTGGACCGAGAACCGGAGGACGCGGTCAGAACAGCACGGATCGCCGACAGCTATGAGGCCAACCGGAAAACCGAGGTGCGGAAGATCGTCACCACCCGCTGGGGGGGGGTAAGCCTGCAACCAACCCCAGTGTCCCTGCCAGCCGTCCCTCTGGAGGCACTATCCCCTTTGCCAGCGCCAGGCCTATATTAGACCCCCGCCAGTGTTTCTCCTGTAAAAGGACAGGCCACATCAGCGCCACCTGTCCGGAGAGGCAGAAGAACCCACCAGCCAAGGCCTCCGGGCCCAACGCCTCTGTTCTTTGGGTGGGTGGTGTGGTGGGGAGGGTTGATGACAACGTGCAGCCCGTCCACGTGGGGGCCCGTCTTGCTACAGGCCTCAAGGACACCGGACCTGAACGAACCCTCATCCGACCCGAACTGGCGGCCCCTGAAGAGTTGATTCCGGGGAAAACCTTAACTGTCACAGGGATTGGGGGCGTCCACTACCCCTTGCCGATAGCCCGAGTTTTCATTGACTGGGGTGCCGGGAGCGGGGTGAAGGAAGTGGGGGTGTCCGACAACCTGCCCACTGATTTTTATTGGGACTGATCTGGGGAGGATGGTGGCGTACTATGTCCCTGACACCCCTTCCCAATCTGATGATAAGGTTAACGTTAACCATGATGTTGATGTTGATGATGATGGGAAACTGATTGTGTTACCTGCTAATGCTTTGCGAAGTGATGATGCAACTGATAACCTTTCTTTCCCTAGGAATGATGTTGATAGTGATGTATCTGTGCCATCTGAATCTGTTAACCCTTTCTCTGAAGTGGTAGATGTGTCCACAGGTACAGGAGCGTTCAGTCCCGTCGCTCTGCGGAGTGAGACGGCTGAGGAACCCCTAGCAGGAGCAAGCGACAGTGCTCAAGCAAATGGGGAGGTGCATGGGAACCGGGAGGAAGGTGACGCCATGACACTGACCAGTGCCACCGAGGAAGGTAACTGGCCCATAAGTAGCACTGCTCCTGAAGTGTTGGGGGTGGATGGGGAGGTAGAGCCCATAGCAGCGCAGGCTGATGGGTCTATAGAAACCCCCGGGGAGACGGCATATGTAGCTGCTGTCACCCGCAGTCAGAGTGCCCGGATCGCAGGTAGCGCCCTACCATCTGGACCTTCCTCCGCTACAGGAGAGACTGAACCAGAGTTGGACCCAGAGCCGGTCCCAGAGGGTCCCAGTGAGGAAGGAACCCTGACGTCACTTCTGGCTGCCTCCAGCCAGGAGTTCCAGGCCGCTCTGCACTCAGATGCGAGCCTGGAGAACTTGAGGCACCTCGCCGAGACGCCCACCTCCGTGACTGATAAGGAGAGGGTGTTCTGGGAACGAGGAAGGTTGTACCGGGAGACAGTACCCGGAGATTCCCAAAAGGAGTGGTTGAGGGAAAAACAGCTGGTCGTCCCGCACCAGTTCCGAGGTGAGTTGTTGAGGATTGCCCATGAGATTCCACTCGCTGGACACTTGGGGATCAGCAAAACTAAGGCAACGGCTGTCTCAACACTTCTATTGGCCCAAGATGGGGACAGATGTGACTAACTACTGCCGCTCCTGTATCACCTGTCAAAGAGTGGGGAAGGCGGGGCCTGCTCTTAAGGCTCCCCTGATCCCGTTGCCAGTGATAGAGGAGCCTTTCCAGAGGATTGCGGTGGACATTGTGGGCCCGCTGGCCGTCCTCAGCAGCTCTGGAAAGCAATACATCCTTACTGTGGTAGACTACGCTACCCGGTACCCGGAGGCAGTAGCTCTGTCCTCAACTAGGGCAGATAAGGTGGCGGATGCACTGGTGACCATCTTTTCACGGGTAGGATTTCCCAGGGAGATGCTTACCGATCGAGGGACCCAATTTATGTCTCGCCTAATGAAGGCTCTCTGCAGCAAAATGCAGGTGACGCGTATGGTATCGAGTGCGTATCACCCACAGACCAATGGTTTGTGTGAGCGCTTTAACGGTACCCTCAAACAGATGCTCTGCATGCTGGTTGAGACCCAGGGACGCGATTGGGAGCGGTACCTCCCACACCTGCTGTTTGCCTACAGAGAAGTCCCGCAGGCCTCGACGGGGTTCTCCCCCTTTGAGCTCCTGTATGGCAGGCGAGTCCAGGGACCCCTTGGGTTGATAAGAGAATCCTGGGAAGATGAGCCAAACCCCACGGAAGTGTCCATCGTGGATTATGTCATGCGCTTCCGCGACAAGATGCAGACCTTGACGCAGTTGGTGCATGACAACATGACGCAGGCTCAGGCTGACCAGAAGCACTGGTACGACCAGAACGCCCGGGAGCGGACCTACCAGGTGGGTCAAAAGGTGTGGGTGCTGGTCCCCGTACCAAAGGATAAGCTTCAGGCAGCCTGGGAAGGCCCGTACGTTGTGCACCAACGGCTCAACCCAGTCACCTACATGGTCACGCTTGACCACACTCGGGGTAGGCGCAAGGCCTTTCACGTCAACATGATGAAGGCCCATCACGAACGTGAAGCCTGCGTCCTACCGGTCTGCAATCTGCCCGAGGACAGGGAAGAGGATCCCCTCCTGGACATGCTGGCCCAAGCCCAGGCCAATGGGTCCATTGAGGACCGTCTCCCAGCGGTTGCAGTTGCTGACCACTCTGGAACCCTTCCGGGCCGAGTTCACGAACCGACCCGGAAGGACCGAGTTGGCAGTCCACGAGGTGGACACCGGGGATCATGCCCCATTACGGCGGACACCTTATCGGATCTCTGAGGAGGTGCAGCAGATTATGTGCCAGGAGATCCATGAGATGTTGCAGCTGGGGGTGATCCGGCCGTCCAAAAGCGCGTGGGCCTCACCTGTAGTTCTCGTGCCCAAAAAGGATCGGACCACCCGGTACTGCGTGGACTACAGGGGGCTCAACGCCATCACTACCTCTGATGTGCACCCAATGCCATGCATCGAGGATCTGCTGGAGCGGTTGGCGAATGCCAAGTACATATCCATCATGGATTTAAGCCGGGGATACTGGCAGATTCCCCTGAGCCCTGAGGCGCAGGAGAAATCCGCCTTTATCACCTCTTTTGGACTGTACGAGTCCACGGTCATGCCTTTCGGCATGAAGAATGCCCCTGCCACTTTCCAGCGGATGGTCAACCACCTGCTTCAGGGACTGGAGGAGTACGCTGTGGCGTACCTGGACGACATTGCCGTCTTCAGTTCCACCTGGGAGGAACACCTTCAGCATCTCCAGGAGGTGCTCAAGCGTATTCACCAGGCAGGTCTGACCATCAAGCCGGGAAAATGCCAGATGGGCATGAGGGAGGTCCACTACCTGGGGCACCGGGTAAGCGGGGGTTCCATGAGTCCAGAGCCCGAGAAAGTGGACGCGATCGTGTCCTGGCCCACCCCCAGGACCAAAAAGCAGGTGAAGTCCTTCCTGGGCACTGCAGGGTACTATAGGCGTTTCGTACCGAACTATAGCGCCATTGCAAAACCCTTGACGGACCTCACCAAGGGCGGTCTACCCCAAACAGTCAACTGGACAGATGGCTGTGAGGCGGCATTCCGAGCTTTGAAAACAGCCCTGTGCAGCTCTCCAGTGTTGAAAGCCGTCGACAGCAGTCGGCCATTCCTGGTACAGACTGACGCCAGCGAATTTGGCCTCGGTGCTGTACTCAGCCAGGTTGATTCGGGGAACCAAGAGCACCCCGTGTTGTACCTGAGCCGGAAACTTCTCCCAAGGGAAGTGGCATACTCCACCATCGAGAAGGAGTGCCTGGCCATGGTCTGGGCACTGCAATGTTTGCAGCCCTACCTGTACGGGCGCACCTTCAAGGTGGTCACTGACCACAACCCTCTGAGCTGGCTGCACACAGTGTTCGGAACCAATGGTAGGTTGCTACGCTGGAGCCTTGCCCTACAGCAGTATGATTTTGCCGTACAACACAAGAAAGGCAGCGAACATGGGAATGCTGATGGGTTATCACGACGTGGCGAACCCGCTGAGGTGCGCATGTCGGATTACCGACAGGTCATGCCTCCGTAGCGCCCTCTAAAGGGGGGAGGTGTGATGATACTGGAGCTCCATGTCTTGTGCTGTTGCTAGAACTACAGTCCTCATCCTGTTTTGTACTGACAGCCCACGGAGCCAAGTTTCCCCCCTCCCTCTCTCATGCTTCCCATCAACCCCCTCCCAGCCTGCACTCAGGCAATGTAATGTGAGCTGCCAGTGCTAGAGTTTTCCCGCTTCACAGCGGGGGTCCCATTGTCAGCAACATGTGCTGTCCCTACCCTAGCAGCCATTTTGGAGACTTCATTCTGTTTTGGTTATAACACGGTGGGGATTTGCGTCAGAAACACGAAAGTTACTGTTTTAAAGCCTGTGTCCATGGGCATCGTTCCCGTGGTACTGGTGAACCCGTAACTCCAACAGAACCCGAGAAATGGAATTCTCGGATTCCCCATGGACTAGCTCAGCCAAGTTTGGACTCATTTGAACTGTCATTTTAAAGTAAGATCATTGATAGGTCTGCCGTTATTCTGCTACGCTCACAGGACGAGTTATGGTCCTTATGACTTTCAGAGCTCAAATCATACACTTCTGTCCCTGGGAGGTGGCCAGAAAAAACCCTCCCCTTTTCGTGAGGTCAGCAGCCCCAGGTATAAGTCTGGCTGTAATGTATGTAGTACAGTTCATATAGCGTCTTGTGCTTGGGTGCGATGAACATACATGAGACACAGGTTTGATATAGAAAAGTCCTGTATTACTTCATACAAGTTGGCAGAAATAGTCACACAGTTTGCAGACACAGAAACAGGAGACACAGCAGGCCAGAGCAATCCAAGCTCAGCAATCACTCTCCAATACAGATTCAGGATCTTCTTCTCTGTTACCGTAAGTCCATGCAAACGTGGGTCTTTCAAAGAGCAGGGTTCAGAGTCCACAAGTGCTTCAGAGTTCCTCAGTAGGAATAGCTGGAGTACAAGGTCCAAGGCTTACAGGAGTCAAGTCACAGGTTCACTGCAGGCTAGATTCTGAAGCACTGATTGCTCAGCTGTGGCTGCTTAAGAAGCAAAGGAGAGAATCAGGGCGGGAACATGCAAGCTGGAAACTCCATTTTGACTGAGGGCAAGATAGCTGCAGCAAGACAGAAAGTAAAATGGCTGACGAACAAACTGAGTTTCAGGAATATATACATAGAACCTTACATTACTCCCCCCTTAAGGACAACCTCCGGATGACCTCAGACCAGGCTTGTTGGGTACCTCTGATGAAACTGACGGAGCAAGCGAGGAGCATTAACGTTATTGACCGGTTCCCATGAGTTGTCCTCCACTGGGTAGCCCTGCCATTTAATCAGATATTGTAACTGATTCTGTACAACCTGGAATCTAAAATCCTTTCCACCACAAATTCTTCCTAACCATCGACTAGCACTGGGTCAGGGCAAGGAGAGGAACGTCCAGGAAACGTATTGGGTGTCGCAGCCTTTAGTAGGGATACATGAAAGACAGGGTGGATTCTCATAGTTCTGGGCAGTTGAAGACGACAAGCAACGGCACTTATAATTTTACTGATTTTATAGGGTCCAATGTACTTATGTCCCAACTTAGACGATGGAATCCTTAACTTAAGATTTCTGGTTGACAGCCAGACCAAGTCTCCTACCTTGAAAGCTGGTGCAGGTTTACGAAATTTATCTGCTGCTTTCTTGTACCTTTCTTGAGCCGATTCCAGATTTCCTTTAGAAGATCCATATTCTTCTGTAAAGACGTGATTCTTTCAGCTACTGCTGGTAAAGGCGTTTCTATGGGAAATCGTGGTAGAATGTTAGGATGATAACCTAGATTAGAGTAAAAAGGAGACTGTTTAGTGGAGGCACTCTGAGATTTGTTATACGAGAACTCAGCTAATGGAAGTAGATCCACCCAATCATCCTGTAGGTGGCAGATAAAGCAGCGGAGATACTGCTCCAGGGTTTGATTGGTTCGTTCGGTCTGTCCATTAGTCTGGGGATGAAAAGCAGAAGAAAGGTTTACTTTAATGTCCAATGCTGCACAGAAATTTTGCCAAAACATAGAAGTGAATTGCACCCCTCGATCCGAAATAACCTCATCCGGTACTCCATGTAAGCGAAAACACATCTTTAATCATCAAATCTGATGTCTGTTTTGCAGTGGGTAAGCCGACACAAGGGATAAAATGAGCTGCCTTTGTTAGACGGTCAACCACCACTAGAGTGGTGTTCTTCCGTGAGAGGTTGGTAACTCCACAATGAAGTCCATAGAAATGGATCCCCACGGGCGGGACGGGGTGGGAAGAGGCTGTAACAGACCAGTTGGTGAGGAGCGAGGTGTTTTGCATCTTGCACAGACCTCACATGAAGTGACATAATTCAAAACATCCTTCCTGCAAGTGGGCCACCAAAAAAAAACGAGAAAGAAATTCCTGTGTCTTTAGAATTCCTCTATACCCAGCTATCTTGGAATCGTGAATGAGTTGCAATACTCTCAATCTGACTGTTTCAGGAATATACAGGCGTTTCCCTGAATCCACACACCATTCTTAAAGACAAGACTTACGTCCCTTGGGGTTGTGCCAAAAAGGAATCCGCATGGTATGCTTCCTTGATGTCCTTAAGTAGGTCTTGATTATGAATTACTCCTAGGAATCTAGAGTCAGGAAGAATAGTCTTAGGAGGAGTAATTGGACGTGTCTCTGCTGAGTAAATCCTAGAGAGTGCATCAGCCTTTCCAATTGCGCGATCCTGGTCTATAAGAGATGATAAAATTAAATTGGTTTAAGAAAAGATTCCAGCGAGCCTGGCGAGGAGTCAGGCACTTAGCCGACCTGATAAACTCAAGGTTACGATGGTCTGTCAGGACGACTATTTGCTGTGCAGCTCCCTGAAGAAGGTTGTCTCCATTCTTTGAAGGCGGCAATAATGGCCAACAACTCTCTATTGCCCACATCGTAGTTCCTCTCAGCCGAAGACAACTGCTGGGAAAAGAAGGCACAGGGATGCAAGACATTCTTCTCACCTGTTCTCTGAGAGAGTATAGCTCCAACGGCACAGTCTGAAGCATCCACCTCTATTATGAAGGCAAGCTCGGGGTTGGGATGTACTAGGATAGGTGCAGTGGTAAATTTATCTTTTAGACGGGAAAATGCTTCCTGGGCTTGGGGAGTCCAGGAAAACCTAGACTCTTTCCGGGTAAGTTGAGTGATAGGTGACACTACCTCAGAGAAATTTATAATGAAACGTCTATAGAAGTTGGCAAACCCGATGAAGCGCTCTACCTCCTTCACATTTCTAGGACTTGGCCAATCCTTGATGGCTTGGGTTTTGCTTCCATCCATACTAATTCCTTGTGTAGACAGTACATACCCCAGAAATTGAATCTCGGTCCTATGGAATTCACACTTTTCAAGTTTGATGTAAAGATGATTTTGTCTTAGACGTTCCAAGACCATTTCTCACATGTCCATGATGTTCCTCTGTGGAGTTAAAAAAAATTAGAATATCATCCAAATAAATTACCACGAATGTATCTAGGAGATCCCTGAAGATGTCATTCACCAAGTGTTGGAAAGTGGCTGGGGCAGTACTCAGACCAAAAGGCATAACTAGATATTCAAAGTGTCCATAGCGTGACCTGAATGCAGTCTTCCATTCATCCCCAGGTCTAATACGGACTAAGTTATAGGCCCCACGAAGATCTAGTTTAGAAAAAATTTTGGCATGTCGCACTCTCTCCAATAACTCAGGGATTAAAGGCAATGGATAACGGTTTCTAATAGTAACCTTATTGAGTTCCCTATAGTCTACGCATGGTCTCAGAGATCCATCTTTCTTCTTTACAAAGAAGATGGGTGCACCTGCAGGAGATGAAGAGGGGCGTATGAAGCCCTTGGCTAGATTTTCATCTATGTAATCCTTTAAAGCCTTTAGCTCGGGCCCCGCCAGGGGGTAGATCTTACCAAAAGGTATCTCTGCTCCAGGCAATAATTCAATTGGACAATCATATGGACGGTGAGGAGGAAGCTGGTCAGCGTTCTTCTTGTCACATAAATCCACATAGTCCTGGTATACAGTTGGTAGTTCAGGGACTGACATGATTCCTTTAGGAACAGAGCAAGCTGAAACTTTTGGACTCATCTGTTTCTCTGGAAAGTGTAATTCCTTGGTCTCCCAGTTAATGGTAGGATTCTGAGCCTGCAGCCATGGTAGCCCTAGAATAATGGGAAAGTGGGGAGAAGAGATAAGCATAAAGGACAGTTTCTCTTGATGATCTTTTACCCATAAGAACCCTCAAAGGCTCTGTTTCCTGATCCACTGGTCCAGAGGTCAGCAGGGAGCCATCCACAGTTTCCATCTGTACTGGAGTAGCCTTCTTCACTGAACGTATTCCCTGTTTCAGAGCAAAGGAGACATCCATAAAATTTCCACTTGCCCCTGAGTCGATCATAGCAGAGCTAGACACCCAAGCTGAGTCAACCCAGAGTTTGATGGAAAGAAAGCAATGAGAATTGTTTTTCTTACAACTCAGCTGGGACACCGCTGAGGAAACTTGAAAAATGGCAGCGTTTACACAGTCAACGTCCTCAGAGGTAACGGAGTTTAAGTCCGAGAAATCAAGATCTGTTGCTGCAGATCTCTCTGGAGCCTGAGGCTCGGACCTGACAGATCCCCTCTCGCAACACTCACAATGAATGAGTGCTGCAGTAGTCTTACGAGAACGGCTGGGGCAGTTTATAATGAAGTGCCCTGACTTACCACAATAGAAACATAGATTCTCCTTAAAAACGATGTTCCTTGCGTGCATCACTAACCCGTCGTTGTAAAGAGTCTACCTGCATGGGTTCAGGTTCAGGTTCCCGTGTAATCCTACTCAAAGGTTCCTTAGCTGGAGAGGAAGGTAGGAAAAGGTTAGTACGATTGCTTTCGAACAATCTCTCTTGCCTGCGTTCAGTCAGACGAGTATCAATACGGATGCAGTAGTTAATAAAGTCACCTAACGCAGTGGGAGGGTCGGCACGAGCAAGTTCATCCTTAATCAGTGGAGATAACCCCTTTCGAAAAATAGATTTTTTGGCGGAACTGTCCCAGGTGGTATCAAGGGCCCATCTCCTGAAATCCAAGGCATATTCAGCTACCGAGTGCTTACCTTGGCGCAAAGCTAACATGGCTGCTTCAGCTGTTGCACCTCGATTGGGGTCATCAAACACCTGCCCCATGGCTGAAATAAAATCATCAAGGTGATTCAAACAATCATCCTCAGTCTCAATCAGAGGGTTTGCCCACATTAAAGCCTTGTTGGTAAGCAACATAATTATAGTAAGCACCTTAGATCGTTCAGTGGGAAATTGTGAAGCATGTGCAGAAAAAAAAAGATTGCATTGATTAATAAATCCCCTGAATTTCTCACGTTCACTACCAAAACGAAAAGGGGGCAACTTGGGAATCCCAGCACTCGGGGCTACGGCAGGAGCCTGGACTCGCCCCTCTAGAACCTCAATCCTGGCTCGCAAATCCTGGGTAGTCTGTCCAACCACTTGCAAATTGTGATTATTGAGGTCCTGTAGATTTGTAAAACGGGTCTTTATATTCTGCAAATCTGCAAGGATATTATCAGTCACTCCGCAATAGTTCCTTTATGCGGGCCTCCATTTTCCAGATCTTTTAAGACAGGATTACTGGAAGAAGAGGAGAGAGAAAAAAAAAAAACAATAGTGTTCACCTGTGGCAACACTGCAGAGAGAAAAAAAAATTAAGGGAACTGCTCACCTGGAATGGTTGTGAGAAGTCACAACCACTATCATCACAGAAAGTTTCAACCAGACATCTGATATCCAGAGTTACAGCAGACAAAAAAGAGAAAAGAAAGGAAAAAAAAAAAACAATAGTGTTTACCTGTGGTAACACTGCAAAAAGAAAAAACTTAAGGGAATTGCTCACCTGGAATGGTTGTGAGAAGTCACAACCACTGTCATCACAGAAAGTACAACCGGACGTCTGATATCCACAGTACAGCAGACACCGCCTTCCAGACCCAGCAGACACTAACGTTTTGGCTTCAGAATCTTGTAATGTATGTAGTACAGTTCATATAGCGTCTTGTGCTTGGGTGCGATGAACATACATGAGACACAGGTTTGATATAGAAAAGTCCTGTATTACTTCATACAAGTTGGCAGAAATAGTCACACAGTTTGCAGACACAGAAACAGGAGACACAGCAGGCCAGAGCAATCCAAGCTCAGCAATCACTCTCCAATACAGATTCAGGATCTTCTTCTCTGTTACCGTAAGTCCATGCAAACGTGGGTCTTTCAAAGAGCAGGGTTCAGAGTCCACAAGTGCTTCAGAGTTCCTCAGTAGGAATAGCTGGAGTACAAGGTCCAAGGCTTACAGGAGTCAAGTCACAGGTTCACTGCAGGCTAGATTCTGAAGCACTGATTGCTCAGCTGTGGCTGCTTAAGAAGCAAAGGAGAGAATCAGGGCGGGAACATGCAAGCTGGAAACTCCATTTTGACTGAGGGCAAGATAGCTGCAGCAAGACAGAAAGTAAAATGGCTGACGAACAAACTGAGTTTCAGGAATATATACATAGAACCTTACACTGGCAGTGAGCCCCCTTTCTCAGTCCTTGCTGTGATGTCCTGACTAAGAGATCTGCAAATGAACTATGACGTGTGGCTCCTCCCCCCAGCCTGGCTTGCCTGTAAATGATCTAACTATCATGTGAGTCTTTCATTCTTAATCCCGTTTATTTTATAACTGCATTTGTACATAACTATATTGCCTCAGTTTGTTACATCTTTTTTTATATTGTATAAGCACTGCCTTTTTTTTAAGGAATAAACCTATAAATTTATTAGTTTGTTTCTCCTGCTCTATAAACGAATTTGCACGTGCCTGAAGCACTACGCTACTGTTTTGGGGTTGCTACGGACCCTCTTGATAAATTGTTCAGCAAGAAAAACCGTAGCTGGTGTCAGCTTAAAAGAAGGGGGTGTTAAGTGTTGACATATGGGGTGGCGTTGGCAGTGACGGAGCGGGTATTATAAGTGTATTACCCGGCTGCGGCTCGGAGTAATTATAATTCCCTCACTGCAGCGTGCCCAATAGCCAGCACACATCCAAGTGACCCGTCTGGGACTGATTGTCCTAGGTGCAGTTCCCTGACTGACCTGAGGGTAAGGGGGGCGCCAGAGAGCTGCAAGTTCCTAAGTGGAAGTGGGATAATTATAAATCCCTGCAGTTTACCGGGTCGGACGGCAGCAGCCGTCGTGTGTGTGCACCGTTTCATCACAAAGGGGATCATGATGGGGCACATTTCTGCATGAAGGGGATCATGATGGGGATCATGATGGGGCACATTTCTGCATGAAGGGGATCATGATTGGGCATATTTCTACCTGAAGGGGATTACGATGCGGCATATTTCTACATGAAGGGGATTACGATGGGGCATAATACTGCATGAAGGTGATCATGATGGGGCATATTTCTACATGAAGGGGATCATGATGGGACATATTACTACATGAAGGCAGGGCCGGCGTCAGCACCCGGCACACCCGGGCCAGTGCCGGGGCCCTGAGCAGGCGGGGGGGCCCACTCGCAGTCTGGCACCCCCGCGCGGAGAGCGGTGTCAGCGCCGCCACTGGGCCCCCCCCGCCTGCTCAGGGCCCCGGCAGCAGCTGGCAACAATACTTACCTCTCCCGTGCCTCCGCTGCCGCAGCTCCGGGCTCCAGGGGGCGCCGGCGCTTCCTCTCACAGCCGGCCGCTGAATGACGTCATCATTCAGCGGCCGGCTGTGGCACAGAGCGCGGGGACGCTGAACAGGTAAGACGTCTCTGTGTGTGTGTCTCTGTGTGTGTATGTAGTGCGGTGCTTTGTGTGTGTATGTATGTATGTGTGTGTGTATGTATGTATGTGAGAGAGTGCTTGTGTGCTGTCTGTGTGTGATGATGGGCAGGCATTGCTGATAATGGGGAGGCATTGATGATGGGGAGAAGATGATGATGGGCAGGCATTGCTGATAATGGGGAGGCATTGATGATGATGGGGAGAAGATGATGATAATGGGCAGGCATTGATGATGGGGAGAAGATGATGATGGGCAGACATTGATGATGATGGGGAGGAGATGATGATGGGCAGGCATTGCTGATAATGGGGAGGCATTGATGATGATGGGGAGAAGATGATGATAATGGGCAGGCATTGATGATAATGGGCAGGCATTGATGATGGGGAGAAGATGATGATGATGGGCAGGCATTGATGATGATGGGGAGGCAATCATGATGATAATGGGGAGTCTTTCCACAGCGCCCTTTCCTGAGCTGTAACAGTGCAGAACGCAGTACAGCGCAGAGGAGAGCTCCATATTTTGTATGGAGCATTATATGGGGACCAGTATCCTGTATGGAGCATTATATGGGGACCAGTATCCTGTATGGAGCATTATATGGGGATCAGTATCCTGTATGGAGCATTATATTGGGTCCAGTATTCTGTATGGAGCATTATATGGGGGGTGACATCCTGCATGGGGTATTATACGGGTGATGAGGGGGAGACTGTGGTGCCCATAATTGTATGGAGGACTGTACTGTCCGGTCTGTACTGTGCGCTGTGAGGATTTGGCGGTTTTTGAGCTATTGTACAATTTACAATAGATATCACTCATGTAATGGAAGAAGTGAAGTATTTGGCATTGTACTATACCCATATTTCTCTGCCGTATATGTGCATCATGAATCGTGGTCTGTGTTAAAGGGGCCCACTGAGGCTCTTTCGCCCGGGGCCCATAAAAACCTGGAGCCGGCCCTGCATGAAGGGGATCATGATGGGGCATTTCTGCATGAAGGGGATCATGATGGGGCATTTCTGCATGAAGGGGATCATGATGGGGCATTACTACATGAAGGGGATCATGATGGGGCATTTCTATGTGGAGCCCAGCTGCGCCTGGATTCATATCTCCCAGAAGGGTGCACAGAAAGAATTCACCACTAGAGGTCTCAATATACATGCACACACCTTCACGCATCCCTAGGACCACCAGAGGGAGCTCCCATAGTGATATAAAAGGAGGGTGAAGACAGGAAAGGTCAGCTCAGTTAGCTCAGTCAGATTGGAGTTCTGCAGTATGGAGCGCAGAGCTCAGACTGAGATTAGAGAGGCTGCAGAGCAGTTCAGTTCAGCAAAGTGGAGGCTAGTAAAGTGGAAGTGAATCCACTCCAGCCTATTCAGAGCTGAAACAAGCGAGTAGTCTGCAGACAGAGCAGGCGAGTGGAGTTCGCAGTAAGGGACTCCAGAGCTCAAGTTGAGAGTGTGCCGACGCTCAGAGAGCGGCGACGAGGCGGCCAACCAACCGCCAGTGTGTAATGTATGGTGTACAGTTCATATAGCGTCTTGTGCTTGGGTGCGAGGAAAACACATGAGACACAGGTTTGATATAGAAGGACTTGTATTACTTCATACAAGTGGCAAAAAGGGTCACACAGTTTGCAGGTACAGAAGCAGGAGACACAGCAGGCCAGAGTAACTTAAGCTCAGCAATAACTCTCCACAACAGGTTCAGGATCTCTTCTCTGTTACCGTAATTCCATGCAAACGTGGATTTATCAAATAGCAGGTTTCCAGAGTCCACAAGTGTTCCAAAGTTCCTCAGTAGGAAATAGCTGGAGTACAAAGTCTAAGGTTTCCAGGAGTCAGGTCACAGGCTCACTGCAGGCTTGATTCTGAAGCACTGATTGCTCAGCTGAGGCTGCTTAAGAAGCAAGAGGGAGAGAATCAGGGCGGGAACATGAAAGCTGGAAACTCCATATTGACTGAGGGCAAGATAGCTGCAGCAAGACAGAAAGCAAAATGGCCGACGGAAAAACTGAGTTTCAAGAAACATGTACAAAGAACCTTACATTACTCCCCCCTTAGGGACAACCTCCGGATGACCTCAGACCAGGCTTGTCTGGGTACCTCTGATGAAACTGGCGGAGCAAGCGAGGAGCATTAACGTTATTGACTGGTTCCCATGAGTTGTCCTCCACTGGGTAGCCCTGCCATTTAATCAAATATTGTAACTGATTTCTGTACAACCTGGAATCTAGAATCCTTTCCACCACAAATTCTTCCTGACCATCGACTAGCACTGGGTCAGGGCAAGGAGAAGAACGTCCAGGAAACGTATTGTGTGTTGCAGCCTTTAGTAGGGTGTAAGCTTTTCAGGGGATATAGCTCTGGGATCGCCGTCCGGGTAGACGGAGTGGCACGGAAACAGTTCATTCACAGACAGCAGTTCTGGTAAAAACTGGCCGCAAACAGTTTTATTAAAGTCCACAGCAAACAGAACATAAGCAAAACCAAATCATAAACATAAGCCCTGGGCTTGTCCAGCCACTTACTACACTTAGATAGATTTCCCTCTCTATCCGGGTCCAGACTCTAACAGCCTGTCCCCAAAACAACACACATGTTCAGCATTTACCAGCATGGAGTTTCACAGAGTCTCCTCCTTGTGTCTGAAGGCATATCCAACGTCCAGACTTGAGAGAGCTCCCCTCCTATTCAGCAGCGATCCGCATGGATTCTCACAGAGACTACTCCTGTGTCCGGGGTACATCGAGCACCCAGACTGAGACAGCTCATACTCCTGGAGACTCCTTCTTGTGCCTGGACTCCTTGTCCAGACTAAGCGAGCTCTCTGTCTGTGTTCGCAGACACCTACTTCTGGTCTCCTAATTAACAGCTGAGTGGTTTCAGGCCTGAGCTGCAAGTGTGTACTGAATGTAAGGTGTAGTGACCTTTCTCTACCACTAGGTTTACAAAGCCATAATTTCCCTTATACCAGTCAGCAAAGTATCTAGGTGAAATGTACACCCCATTCAACACACATACTCTCACTGTCTCACATATCCCCCCCCCTCTTCTCCAGACCGGAGGGCTGGTCATCCAGACCGGAGGGCTGGTCAACAATCCAAAAGAGACAGTGAACTCTGGACCAGTCATGGCCGTCATCAGCTTCATCTTCACTACTGTCATCTGTATCTTCACCTGAGCCATAGCCAACATCAGCTTTCTCTTCATCTGAAGCATCCGCACTACCCTGTACCCTCCCAGGCCTATGCTCTCTGCGGGCCTCGGGTATCCTGCACGGTTTCATCTTGACCTTAGGGCCGGGCTCAGTTTCGATATAGTGCCTGGCCAGAGAAGTACGACCCGGCACATCAGAACACTTCTGCTGACTCTTCCTCAGAAACTCACATACCTCCTGTCCTTGGTGCACTGACCATGTGTCACCAACTATCACAGAAGGTATAGGGGGTTTTTTACTTTTCTCTAGTTCCCCTTGAACCCTCTTTAGCACATCTATTTTCTTGAATATCGGTTGACTCATAAAGTCTATTTCACAGACCTTAAGCTCCTCTGCTATGGTCTCTGACCATTTTAAGCTACACTGTTCAAATGATTGGGACTGTAGAAGGAGCTGATCGTTTTTCTTTTGCAGTACACATAATTCATCCGCTAAGTCTCCAGTTGAATTGTAATGTTCTACCGTAACAACAGCATTCTTATATAGAGCCTTAGACTTATTGAGCAGCATTTGCTCTTGCAACGAAGAGATTCCCTGTATCCTTCCTTTTACTTCATTGACCTTCTCACGAAGATGCTCATGGCTTTCATCACACTCCTTCATCACAGTTTGGAGTTTTTTCTGAGAAGTCATCAATTCATCTGGTACCTGTTGGACGTCTTTTATGTCTTCGGCCCCTTCTTCAGGCTCTTCTGGTAGAACATGCTCAGAAGCCCTACCGTCAGTCTTACATTCTACCTCTTCAGTCACATCATTATGGTCTCCAATATTTCCATTTATTCCGGCTTTCAAGTTCTCCTTGATAGCTGCATCTGTATACTCAGAACCCGCCGGATTCTTCTCTTCCACCACGTTCTGCATCCCATCTGAGCTCCCGTGTGTCTGCAGCGGCAACGGAGTGACACATCGCTTTTCCCATTTGTTGGGACGTGGCTCCGATGTAGACTCCATGAAAGTGCGCTTGAGCTCACCAACGCCAGCCTGATGTCTCAAAATCTCATCTTGTGACTTATCCAGATCCTTGGTGTCACTCGGGAACACCGCTGGGGCTCCGGGCGCCGAACTTCCAGCCTGAGCTTCACGAGTTGCAGCTACTGATCCGAACCGCAACCCGTCCACGCCGCTGTCTTCGGCAGAAACAGATTCCTGGACAGAGTCTGTCCCCATATCTTCAGTCTTGTTCCTCACAGCTTCACTTGAGACCTCAGCTTCTGATGAGGCATCTGGCTTGGTGACTACCACTTCTATGGCTCCTTCCACCTCTGCAGCATCTCCCTCAGAGTCCCTGGCATGATGCAGATCCACACCACACGTCGACAACTTCCCACTTCCAACAGCATCTACTTGGGCTGTGTTCAGTTTCAGAGTCCTGCCTTTAAAGCTCAGCTCTCCTCCTTTCACCTTAGTCTTCGCCAGGGAACCGGCCAACTGTAAAACATCTTCAGATGCCATCTTCTGTCCGACTGCAAGGTCAGCATCAGCCTTCCTCTCAGGACTCTCAACCTCCTCTGCTACCATGCCTTCCTCATTTGCACTGGTTGCTTGATTGTCATCAGATGATTCACTATCACTACCACTATCCCTGTCTGACCCTTTTTCTCAGCCACATCTGGCTCACTTTCAGGGTTATACAATTCATTCTCATTCACATCCTGCTCACTGTCAGGGTTATACAATTCATTCTCATTCACATCCTGCTCACTTTCAGGGTTATACACTTCATTTTCATTCACATCCTGCTCACTGTCAGGGTTATACAATGCATTCTCATTCACATCTTGATCTGGAACCTTAGTTAACATGTCATCCACAACATTAACTTCACCATCTGGTCCCTGGTTTCCCTCAGGTGGTCCCTCAAGTATGTGACTATGTGACAACCCCAGCACTATACTTCCATATAGCTCAGGTACTAGGAGCTGGCTCACGACCTCTCCCTGGACTTCAGTGTCCCTATACAACAGGTGAGTGTTTATGGCAACATGAGGAAACCTCTCCTCAGAGCCAGGCTCTTGGGAAACCTCATTTAGAACATTTATATTTTCCTGGGCCGTTTTAAGAGAGGGGTCTCGCCACTGCTCACTCTCAAAATTTTCACAGGACACAGGTAAGTCAGGGACACTCGGTTCCCGAGAACCACCATCCTCGTCTCCCAACATCACCTGCAAAGGAATTTCATCACTATCACAGTCATCATTATTATCAATATCATTATCATGATTATGATCAGTATCATCATCACTATCATGATCATCATCATTATCATTATCAGCATCAGCATTATTATCATGGTCATCATCATTATCATGATCATCATCATCATCATTATCACATAAGTTTAACGTCCCACTAGCATTGTGTTCCGCCCCTCGGGACTGCGCACCCTCAATAGGAGCTTCATCACACTGTCCATCAGAAACATTTTTCCCCCAGAGATCCTTAGACCGGGGAAAGTCATTACCCAATATGACGGGGGGCACCAGGTTCTTCACTACCCCCATTCATATGAAACCTCCCCGCGTTTGGGGATCAAGTCCACGACAGTCTCTGGGTAGACTTTGGTGTCTCCATGGACGCACACCACACTCAGGTGTTTATCAGGGATAAAGTCCCTATCAATCAGGCTGTCCCATACGGAAGTCACTGGACTCTCTGAGTCCAAGAGGGCCTGTGCTGGGCAGTCATTTACAACCACCGGGGACCCCTGTGGTCCAGTCTCTTCGGCTGAGGTGAACACACACACAGGCTCTGCGCAGGGAGAGAGGGATCCGCCAACATCACAACACATAGGCTCCCCCTCTATTGGACAGTTGGCTGCAATTTCACGACATCTCCAACACTGTCCATCACACTCTCCCACCCACACGACCCCAACAGCTGGAACGCTTTTACCGGGAGAGTTCGGCGTCCAGGAACTCTGAAGTGACGACCTCTCAGACGGCTGGTCACGGAGGCAGTCTTTGGTGGCGAAGGCCCTCTCCATCAGGCTGACCAGACGATTGGCGTCCTGGTGGTCTCCTTGTCCGACCTCTGGCTGTACCTCAGGAGGACGTGCTTGGGTGTAGCGGTCCACTATCACCTTTTCAACTCCATAATCAGGTTTGCTGACTGCAGACTCCCAACTGCATCTCCAGTCATGAACTCCCCTGGCACGGGCTGTCACCGTAACACCCAGCCGGGCAAGAATCTCCGCTTTCAGCTTGGCATAGTCTTGGCTGTCCTGCTCGCTCAGGTCAGCATAGGCCCTTTGGGGTTCTCCAATCAGATAGGGTGCGACCATCATGGCCCATTCAGATAGGGGCAGATTCTCCTTCTCTGCCAGTCCCTCAAACCTAGTGAGATATACCTCCACATCGTCACGAGGTGTCATCTTTTTCAGGGACCGTCTTACCGCCTTCTTTACAGTGGACAATGCAGGTGACTTTGCAACATTACTTTGGGACGATGCGCTGCAAGTCTTTTGTAGTGCTGCAACCTGCTCAAAAAACAAACCGGTTATTCTCCTGCTGCTGCTGCAGGAATTGCTGCTGGGCCTGCTGCATGCGCTGCTGGTGCTGCAGGCGCTGCCGCTCCATGCTCTGCTGCATGCTCCGCTGGGCCTGGACCAGGTACTCAAGGAGCTCCTCCATACTGCCGGACTTATCTGTCTCAACCACGGCAGTCTTATGTTGCACATTAACTTGCGCCATTTGTTCAAACAGCGCCTCCATGCTGTCATCCATGCTGTCAGACTTCTCTGTCTCAACAACGGCAGTCTTCACTCAAGACATACACACTCCACAGTCTTTTCCACAGAAAATTCAGCCTTGCTGTGCAAACACCTTTTTTTTTTTTTCTTTGTAAAGTCTATTAGGGCTACTGTCTCTTTAAGACTGCTCCAACAGACTTTTTCCTTTGCTGCTGCACACTCCACAGTCTTTTCCACAACAAGTTCAGCTTTGCTGTGCAGACACACTTTTTTTTTTTCTCTCTTTTGCAAACTCTATTAGGGCTACTGTCTCTTTAAGACTGCTCCCACAGACGTTTCTTTTTTCTGACACACTTTTTTTTTTTTTTTTTCACTCTGCTGCTGCTTCAACAGACTTCACCTTTTATTGCTGTCTCTCGCCACTGTGCTGCCCGCATTCTCCACCAATTGTAAGCTTTTCAGGGGATATAGCTCTGGGATCGCCGTCCGGGTAGACGGAGTGGCACGGAAACAGTTCATTCACAGACAGCAGTTCTGGTAAAAACTGGCCGCAAACAGTTTTATTAAAGTCCACAGCAAACAGAACATAAGCAAAACCAAATCATAAACATAAGCCCTGGGCTTGTCCAGCCACTTACTACACTTAGATAGATTTCCCTCTCTATCCGGGTCCAGACTCTAACAGCCTGTCCCCAAAACAACACATATGTTCAGCATTTACCAGCATGGAGTTTCACAGAGTCTCCTCCTTGTGTCTGAAGGCATATCCAACGTCCAGACTTGAGAGCGCTCCCCTCCTATTCAGCAGCGATCCGCATGGATTCTCACAGAGACTACTCCTGTGTCCGGGGTACATCGAGCACCCAGACTGAGACAGCTCATACTCCTGGAGACTCCTTCTTGTGCCTGGACTCCTTGTCCAGACTAAGCGAGCTCTCTGTCTGTGTTCGCAGACACCTACTTCTGGTCTCCTAATTAACAGCTGAGTGGTTTCAGGCCTGAGCTGCAAGTGTGTACTGAATGTAAGGTGTAGTGACCTTTCTCTACCACTAGGTTTACAAAGCCATACATTTCCCTTATACCAGTCAGCAAAGTATCTAGGTGAAATGTACACCCATTCAACACACATACTCTCACAAGGGATACATGAAAGACAGGGTGGATTCTCATAGTTCTGGGCAGTTGAAGACGACAAGCAACGGCACTTATAATTTTACTGATTTTATAGGGTCCAATGTACTTATGTCCCAACTTAGACGATGGAATCCTTAACTTAAGATTTCTGGTTGACAGCCAGACCAAGTCTCCTACCTTGAAAGCTGGTGCAGGTTTACGAAATTTATCTGCTGCTTTCTTGTACCTTTCCTGAGCCAATTCCAGATTTTCCTTTAGAAGATCCATATTCTTTTGTAAAGACGTGATTCTTTCAGCCACTGCTGGCAAGGGCGTTTCTATGGGAAATCGAGGAAGAATGTTAGGATGATAACCTAAATTGGAGTAAAAAGGAGACTGCTTAGTGGAGGCGCTCTGAGAGTTGTTATAAGAGAACTCAGCCAGTGGAAGTAGATCCACCCAATCATCCTGTAGGTGGCAGATAAAGCAGCGGAGATACTGCTCCAGGGTCTGATTGGTTCGTTCTGTCTGTCCATTAGTCTGGGGATGAAAAGCAGAAGAAAGGTTTACTTTAATGTCCAATGCGGCACAGAAATTTTGCCAAAACCTTGAAGTGAATTGCACCCCTCGATCCGAAATGACCTCATCCGGTACTCCATGTAAGCGAAACACATTCTTAATCATCAAATCTGATGTCTGTTTTGCAGTGGGTAAGCCGACACAAGGGATAAAATGAGCTGCCTTTGTTAAACGATCAACCACCACTAGAATGGTGTTCTTCCCTTGAGAGGTTGGTAACTCCACAATGAAGTCCATAGAAATGGATCCCCACGGGCGGGACGGGGTGGGAAGGGGTTGCAACAGACCAGTTGGTGAGGAGCGAGGTGTTTTGCATCTTGCACAGACTTCACATGAAGTGACATAGTTTAAAACATCTTTCCTGTAAGTGGGCCACCAAAAGAAACGAGAAAGAAATTCCTGTGTCTTTAGAATTCCTCTATGCCCAGCTATCTTGGAATCGTCGATGAGTTGCAATACTCTCAATCTGACTGTTTCAGGTATATACAGACGTTGTCCCTGAATCCACACACCATTTTTAAAGACAAGACTTACGTCCCTTGGGGGTTGTGCCAACAAGGAATCCGCATGGTATGCTTCCTTGATGTCCTTAAGTAGGTCTTGATTATGAATCACTCCCAGGAATCTAGAGTCAGGAAGAATAGTCTTAGGAGGAGTAAGTGGACGGGTCTCTGCTGAATGAATCCTAGAGAGTGCATCAGCCTTTCCATTGCGCGATCCTGGCCTATAAGAAATTACAAAATTAAATTGGTTTAGGAAAAGATTCCAGCGAGCCTGGCGAGGAGTCAGGTACTTAGCCGACCTGATTAATTCAAGGTTACGATGGTCTGTCAGGACGACTATTTGCTGTGCAGCTCCCTGAAGAAGGTGTCTCCATTCTTTGAAGGCGGCAATAATGGCCAACAACTCTCTATTGCCCACATCGTAGTTCCTCTCAGCCGAAGACAACTGCTGGGAAAAGAAGGCACAGGGATGCAAGACATTCTTCTCACCTGTTCTCTGAGAGAGTATAGCTCCAACGGCACAGTTTGAAGCATCCACCTCTATTATGAAGGCAAGTTCGGGGTTGGGATGTACTAAGATAGGTGCGGTGGTAAATTTATCCTTTAGACGGGAAAATGCTTCCTGGGCTTGGGGGGTCCAGGAGAACCTAGACTCTTTCCGGGTAAGTTGGGTGATAGGTGACACTACCTCAGAGAAATTCCTAATGAAACGTCTATAGAAGTTGGCAAACCCGATGAAGCGCTGCACCTCCTTCACATTTCTAGGAATTGGCCAATCCTTGATGGCTTGGGTCTTGCTTCCATCCATACTAATCCCTTGTGTAGACAGTACATACCCCAGAAATTGAATTTCGGTCCTATGGAATTCACACTTTTCAAGTTTGATGTAGAGATGGTTTTGTCTTAGACGTTCTAAGACCATTCTCACATGTCCATGATGTTCCTCTGTGGAGTTAGAAAAAATTAGAATATCATCCAGATAAATCACCACGAATGTATCTAGGAGATCCCTGAAGATGTCATTCACCAAGTGTTGGAAAGTGGCTGGGGCGGTACTCAGACCAAAAGGCATAACCAGATATTCAAAGTGTCCATAGCGTGACCTGAATGCAGTCTTCCATTCATCCCCAGGTCTAATACGGACCAAGTTATAGGCCCCATGGAGATCCAGTTTAGAGAAAATTTTGGCATGCCGCACTCTCTCCAATAACTCAGGGATTAAAGGAAATGGATAACGGTTTCTAATAGTAACCTTATTGAGTTCCCTATAGTCTACGCAGGGTCTCAGAGATCCATCTTTCTTCTTCACAAAGAAGATGGGTGCACCTGCAGGAGATGAAGAGGGGCGTATGAAGCCCTTGGCTAGATTTTCGTCTATGTAATCCTTTAAAGCCTTTAGCTCGGGCCCCGCCAGGGGGTAAATCTTACCAAAAGGTATCTCTGCTCCAGGCAATAATTCAATTGGACAATCATATGGACGGTGAGGGGGAAGCTGGTCAGCGTTCTTCTTGTCACATAAATCCACATAGTCCTGGTATACAGCTGGTAGTTCAGGGACTGACATGGTTCCTTTAGGAACAGAGCAAGCTGAAACTTCTGGACTCATCTGTTTCTCTGGAAAGTGTAATTCCTTGGTCTCCCAGTTAATGGTAGGGTTCTGAGCCTGCAGCCATGGTAGCCCTAGAATAATGGGAAAGTGGGGAGAAGAGATAAGCATAAAGGACAGTTTCTCTTGATGATCTTTACCCATAAGGACCCTCAAAGGCTCCGTTTCCTGATCCACTGGTCCAGAGGTCAGCAGGGAGCCATCCACAGTCTCCATCTGTACTGGAGTAGTCTTCTTCACTGAACGTATCCCCCGTTTCAGAGCAAAGGAGATATCCATAAAATTTCCACTTGCCCCTGAGTCGATCATAGCAGAGCTAGACACCCAGACTGAGTCAACCCAGAGTTTGATGGAAAGGAAGCAATGAGAATTGTTTTTCTTACAACTCAGCTGGGACACCGCTGAGGAAACTTGAAAAATTGCAGCGTTTACACAGTCATCGTCCTCAGAAGTGACGGAGTTTAAGTCAGAGAAATCAATATCTGTTGCTGCAGATCTCTCTGGAGCCTGAGGCTCGGACCTGACAGATCTCCTCTCGCAACACTCACAGTGAATGACTGCTGCAGTAGTCTTACGAGAACGGCTGGGGCAGTTTATAATGAAGTGCCCTGACTTACCACAGTAGAAACATAGATTTTCCTTTAAACGATGTTCTTTGCGTGCATCACTAACCCGTCTTTGTAAAGAGTCCACCTGCATGGGTTCAGGTTCAGGTTCCCGTGTGATCCTACTCAAAGGTTCCTTAGCTGGGGAGGAAGGTAGGAAAAGGTTAGTGCGATTACTTTCGAACCATCTCTCTTGCCTGCGTTCAGTCAGACGAGCATCAATACGGATGCAGTAGTTAATAAAGTCACCTAACGCAGTGGGAGGGTCGGCACGAGCAAGTTCATCCTTAATCAGTGAAGACAACCCTTTTCGAAAAATAGATTTTTTGGCGGAACTGTCCCAAGTGGTATCGAGGGCACATCTCCTGAAATCCAAGGCATATTCGGCTACTGAGCGCTTACCTTGGCGCAAAGTTAACATGGCTGCTTCAGCTGTTGCACCTCGATTGGGGTCATCAAACACCTTGCCCCATGGCTGAAATGAAAGCATCAATAAATCCAACATTCATCCTCGTCTCAATCAGAGGGTTGCCACATCAAAGCCTTGTTGGTAAGCAACATGATTATAGTAAGCACTTTAGATCTTCAGTGGGAAATTGTGAAGCATGTGCAGAATAAAAAGACTGCATTGGTTAATAATCCCTGAATTTTCAATCACCGCCAAAATGAAAAGTGAGGTCCTGTAGGTTTGCAAAACGGGTCTTTATAGTCTGTATATCTGCAAGGATTGTATCAGTCACTCCGCAAAGCTCCTTTATGTGAGCCTCCATCTTCCAGATCTTTTAAGACAGGAGTACTGGAAGGAGAAGAGAAAAAAAAACAAAAAAAAAACAATAGTGTTTACCTGTGGTAACACTGCAGAGTAAAATTAAGGGAATGTGCTCACCTGGAATGGTTGTGAGAAGTCACAACCACTGTCATCACAGAAAGTATAACCGGACATCTGATATCCACAGTCACAGCAGACACAGCCTTCCCAGACCCAGCAGACACTAACGTTTGGCTTCAGAATCTTGTAATGTATGGTGTACAGTTCATATAGCGTCTTGTGCTTGGGTGCGAGGAAAACACATGAGACACAGGTTTGATATATAAGGACTTGTATTACTTCATACAAGTGGCAAAAAGGGTCACACAGTTTGCAGGTACAGAAGCAGGAGACACAGCAGGCCAGAGTAACTTAAGCTCAGCAATAACTCTCCACAACAGGTTCAGGATCTCTTCTCTGTTACCGTAATTCCATGCAAACGTGGATTTATCAAATAGCAGGTTTCCAGAGTCCACAAGTGTTCCAAAGTTCCTCAGTAGGAAATAGCTGGAGTACAAAGTCTAAGGTTTCCAGGAGTCAGGTCACAGGCTCACTGCAGGCTTGATTCTGAAGCACTGATTGCTCAGCTGAGGCTGCTTAAGAAGCAAGAGGGAGAGAATCAGGGCGGGAACATGAAAGCTGGAAACTCCATATTGACTGAGGGCAAGATAGCTGCAGCAAGACAGAAAGCAAAATGGCCGACGGAAAAACTGAGTTTCAAGAAACATGTACAAAGAACCTTACACAGTGTGTGTAATCGTGTGAGGGCCCGGGTAGGCCGAAGGCGAGTGGAAAGAGAAGTGAAAAGAGGCAGAGGAACCTTCATAGCTCACCTCAAAAAGTATTTGCCGGACGCCAGGGTCCGAGCCTGTTGGGATCTCCATGACCCATTAGAACACCGGAGTTCCTGGAGGACTACAGGTCCCAGGACCACCACAGAGCTGATACGTAACTGGGCCGGGAGAAGTCCGGAAAGCGGGACGCTGCAAGTAGGGACTGTACTTCAGGAGAAGGTCTAACCACAAGGTCAGCCAGGTGCAGGACGGAGACTAAGTTAGGCCCAGCTACATGCAGGCCAGGACTTTATTACTAAAAGGCAAGGAACAGGAGGCCACACACCTACTCAGTGGGAGACTCTGGATGTGCACCCTTCACCCTACAGTGCTCCGGGACGTGCCTGCAACATCTCCAGTAAAGGTACCAAAGTGACTTGTGTGTGTGTCTACCTTATTACCCCTACTGCCGGGATCCCCTCTGTCCTGCATCCTTACCCATATATCTGCCCTGAAGGACTCAGCCTCACCTGTGGGAGGCTTAACACCTATAGCTGCACAACACCAACCCTTCAGTGGATCTGCACCGCAGCGCTGGTCACCCTGACCTGGTACCACAGGTGGCGTCACGAATCCCCATACCAACATTCAATTCCCCTGTAAATATCCCACATTAACGGGTGAGCACCAGAGCCACGGACTGAGCTGTGTTGCCATGACATCCCCCATAGAAGTCTATAGGCTCAGATCTGAGTTCCCATTGCTCTGGAGGGTGACTCATCTGCATGAAGTGGATTGTGATGGGGCATATTTCTGCATGAAGGAGATCATAATGAGGCATATTACTACATGAAGGAGATCATGATGGGGCATTACTACATGAAGGGATCATGATGGGGCATATTTCTACATGAAGGGGATCATGATGGCCATATTTCTGCATGAAGGGGATCATGATGGGGCATATTTCTACATGAAGGGGATCATGATGGGGCACAATTCAACATGAAGGGGATCATGATGGAGCACATTTCTACATGAAGAGGATCGTGATGGGGCATATTACTACATGAAGGGGATCATGATGGGGTACATTTCTGCATAAAGGGATCATGATGGGGCATATTACTACATGAAGGGGAACATGATGGGGCATATTACCACAAGAAGGAGATCATGATGGGGCATATTTCTATATGAATGGGATCATGATGGGGTATTTCTGCATGAAGTGGATTGTGATGGGGCATATTTCTGCATGAAGGGGATCATAATGGGGCATTTGGCACTTTGTCATAAATAAGCCGGATTACGTACCGGTAATGCTCTTTTAATGAGTCCACGACAGCACCCACTTGAGAGAGGGATCCGCCCATAGGAACAGGAAACCTACAGAGATAAAAGAGGGCGGTCCGCCTCTCCTCCTCAGTTGGATTTCAGAGTACCCGGAGGACCGCCAGTATTAGGCATTTATATTTTTCAATTTCTTCATTTCATTCAAGAAGGTATATACACAGTCTATTGACTTTCAGGGAGGAACTGAGTGGTGCTGTCGTGGACTCATTAAAAGAGCATTACCGGTACGTAATCCGGCTTTTTACCCTTCGCCACGACAGCACCCACTTGAGAGACTTTTAGAGACTTTCACCTGGAGGGACCACTGTGCTGAGAACTGCTCTACCAAAGGATAGGTCAGAGGAGGATGATAAATCAAGCCTGTAGTGGTTGTAAAAAGTGGAAGGAGACGACCAGGTTGCGGCCTTACATATAGACTCGATTGGGACGTCTCCTCTTTCTGCCCAGGAGGATGCCATGGCCCTGGCGGAATGTGCTTTTATGCCTTCTGGGGATCTTCATTTTTTGCAGTAAAACGCCAGACAGATTGCTTCTCTGATCCACCGAGATAGGGTGGCTTTCGTGACCCCGTATCCCTTCCTTTGGCCCTGGAAGGATATAAAAAGAGCCCTACTCTTCCTCCAGCTAGCCGATCTTTCAATAAATTTTAACACTATTCTTTTCACGTCTAACATGTGATATTTCTCTTCTGACGGAGAAGAAGGGTTACTAAAAAAGGAGGGTAGGTGAATTTCCTGCGATCTATGGAACTTCCCTGCCACTTTTGGTAAATATGAGGGGTCAGGTTTTAAGATTAACTGATCCTGGAATGATAGCAGAAATGGAGGATCTATAGATAATGCCTGCATGTCACTGACTCTTCTGGCTGAGGTTAATGCTACCAAGAGTACCATTTTAAGAGATATAATCTTAAGGGTATGCAAAGGGTGGACCTGTTAGGCATCTAGAACCAAGTTTAGATCCCAAGGAACAATTCTGGATATATGAACTGGTGTAATTCGTTCACAAGCCTGGATGAATCTAGCTATCCATCTATTACAGCTAGATTATAACTATAGAGTGCTCCTAGTGCAGATACTTGGACTCTAAGTGTGTTTACTGATAATCCCAGATCTTTCCCTTTTTGCAGAAATTCTATGATAAATTTTATCGGAATCTCTTTAAAGTTGAGATTTGGATGGAATTCTAAAAATCTTCTCCATATCTTGGTGTAGATTTTAGTAGTGGTTGGCTTTCTGCTATGTAAGAAGGTGTTGATTAATTCCTCAGAGAACCCCCTTGTTCTCAGTATTTCCCCAAGTTCCACGCCGTCAAGTGGAGACTGTCCACTTGAGGGTGGAAGAAAGGCCCTTGAGAGAGAAGCCTGGGAGTTGAAGGAAGTATCCAGGGATCTGTCAAGGACATCATTTGAAGGCATGAGAACCAAGGTCTTTTGGGCCAGAATGGGGCTATCAATATTATCCGCGCCCTGTCTGCCCTGATCTTCCTGATGACTTGCGGTAGCAATATGATCGGGGAAAGGCATATGGTAGCCTGAACTCCCACTGACTTTGAAGGGCATCCAGAATTTCTGGCTGATCTGCCATACTCAGGGAGGCGAATCTTGGTAGTTGTCTGTTCTGTCGAGTGGCAAAAAGGTCTATCTGCGGAAGGCCCCATAGTGACACAATGTTTCTGAATAATTTTTTGTTTAGGCACCACTCTCCTTGTCGCAGGGTGTGGCGACTTAGGAAGTCCGCTTCTGAATTGTCTATGCCTCTGATGTGAAGAGCTGACAGAGAAACAAATTTTTCCTCTGCTAAAGAAAATATTTCTTTTGTGGAAGACATTAATTTGTCCGACCGTGTTCAGCCTTGTTTGTTGATATATGCCACTACTGTGGTGTTGTTTGAGAGGATTCTCACATGTTCTCCTTGAAGCTGCGGAAGGAAATGATATAGGGCATGACCTACCGCTTTTAATTCTTTTAAATTTGAGGAATCGTTTATTTGTTTTCTTCCCCACCGGCCCTGGGAAAAAATTTCTCCCATGTGAGCTCCCCATCCTGTAGGGCTGGTAATGATACGAGAAGGTGTTATTACCCAGTCTACTCCTTCCGATAATTTATTATCATCTAACCACCAGTATAATGAATGTATTACTACGTGGGATAAGGTGATTTTGTTTGTTAGATGACCTCTAGCATAGGCTTCTTCTGATATTATTTGGTGCTGTAGATCTCAGGTGTGAAATTGCGCCCACTTAACCGCCGGAATACATGAAGTGAGGGACCCCAATAGGGACATTGCTTCTCTCAGAGTCATGCGAGGTTTCCTTATTGCTGCACTGACTTTTGTTTTTATCGCTGATATTTTTACCTGTGGCAGTAGACATTTCTGCACTGTTGAATCTAATTGGAGGCCTAGAAAGGACTGGACAGATTGCGGCTCGAACCTGGATTTCTTGCTGTTTATGACCCAGCCTAGAGCCTGTAGGGATAAGATTGCATCATTAACCCGTGTGGTACATTGTGCTACTGAATTTCCCACTATCAAAAGTCATCCAGATACGGTATTATTAGGGTATTTTTTTTGCCGTAGGAAGGCCATTACTTCCAGCATCACCTTTGTAAACACTCTTGGTGCGATCGAAAGTCCAAATGGCATCGCTGCAAACTGGAAATGATGTATGATGCCGTCTAAGGAAACTGTCACTCTGAGATATTTTTGGTATCTGGAATGGATTGGAAGATGATAATAAGCATCTTTTAGATCTAAACCTGCCATCATGCAGTTGGGAAAAAGCAGTTTAATTGCCGATCTAATGGATTCCATTTTAAATTTTTCATTCCTGATGAACGAGTTTAATCTTTTCAGATTGATAATTGTTCTGAATGAGCCATCAGGTTTTGAAACTAGGAAGAGCGGGGAGTAAAACCCTTTCCCTTCTTGCTCTACAGGCACCGAGATCAATACGTTTTTAATTATGAGATTTCTTATCTCATTTTCAAGGGCCTGTTATTGTACCGGGCAGCTTAAGGATGTTAGTATAAATGTATTTTGGGGAATTTGATGAAATCTTATTTTTAACCCATGTTTAACTATGTCCAGGACTCATATATTTGTAGATATATTTCCCCATTCCTGGAAGAATGATTTTAGTCTTCCCCCTACTGGGGGGACTGGTTGGTGCATTTTATCTTTCCCTATGGAAGGTATGTCCTCTGAACATAGCACCTTTATTTTTTCCTTCCTTTGATGACCAGCGGTTTTGGTTTCAGTTGTTCTTCCTTTACCAAATGATCTCCTCTTAAAACGCCCTCCTAAAGGATGGAAGAGGGGGGTTAGGGAAGGCCTTCTTTCTTTCTAAGGGCAGAGACACACTGCCGTATTTCACATGCTGCGAGAATCGCATTGTAAAACTCGTCCTGGCTGTCGGCTCTCCTGACCTGAGCTTGACCTCTGCATAGTAATCCATCACGCTGTCTTGCTCAGGTCAGGAGAGGTGTCAGGCCAGTCCGTGCAGTCCGTGCAGATTATCGCACGAGAAATACGGCCGTCTGACTCCAGCCTAATGCCTTTTTGAGGATGTTATCCAATTCTTTCCCAAATAAAAACTCACCATCACACGGAATAGTACAGAGTTTTGATTTGGATTGTGTGTCTCCTCTCCAACTCTTAAGCCATAGACTACGTCTGGCATTATTTAATAGGCCTGTTGTTCTGGCCGCCAGGCGTAGTGAGTCGGCCGAGGCGTCGGCTATGAAGGCGGCCGCTCCTCGAATTAGGGGAATAGCAGCTCGTAACTTGTCCCTGGGAATTTTCTTCTCTATTTGTTGGTCAAGTTGATCAATCCAGACCAGCATAGAACGGGCCGTACAAGTACTGGCTATCGTAGGTTTAAATGTGCCAATAGCTGCTTCCCACGCTCTTTTAAGTGAGGCTTTGTCACGCTGTCTAGCAGATGTATAAATATAATAATGTCAGTAATCTATCAAGTGGGACAACATTCTATATAACATATAAATAGGTAACATTAACATGTATATATAGCATAGTATTACCTGACATAATATCCTGTGGGTCAATACTGAATCCTTTTCACGCTGTCCTCTGGCTAGAGGTGGACCGGGGTCTATGCTGACCCTAAACTGGGGTCCTGACTAGTCCCTCTACCTGGAGGTACTGTTAATGGTACAGAGGTCCAGGCCACCAGCGTAAACCCTGTCTCCTACAAATCCCTGACCACTGTAATCTAGTCCTTAGAAGGACCCTGATTACCACCATAGGGAATGGACAGGTAAAGGTTAACAAACAGTATAGACAAACGAGACAGACAGGGGATAAAGTAAATACTGTCTTGCATACAACATTAAAACACAGAGGGAACACCAAAGGTCTAGGAGATAAACTATAAGCAAGGTGAGGAGAAACAACAAAAGAGCTCTTAGCTTAAGTCTTCTCAGAACCGATCCTATCTGCAGTCTGTATGAATGCTTTCAACCGCCTCTAACCAGCAGACTGGCAGCTATATAAAGGAAGCTAATTAGAACATAATCAAAAGCAGCCGGGCGAGGCTGGACCTAGTCTTAGCAAAGAGCTAGGTAAAATTAACTCCCTCATTACCAAACACAAAGAAACAGCAACTCAGCTGCGAGAAGTCAGAATGTGCAATCGCGACAATCTTCGCGGCGATGCACCCATGACAGTACCCCCCCTTCTACGAGGGGCCTCCGGACCCTCAGGGCCAGGTCTGTCCGGGTAAGTCGTGTGGAAGGTCCGAACCAATCGATCTGCGTTAATCTCAGACGCAGAGACCCACGTCCTCTCCTCAGGACCATATCCCTTCCAATGAACCAAATACTGGAGGGACCGGCGATTCAGACGTGAGTCAATGATCTTCAACACTTGAAATTCTAAGTTACCATTGACCACCACTGGAGGAGGAGGTAGAAGTGACGGTATAACTGGCGCCACGTACCTATTAAGCAACGATTTGTGGAATACATTATGGATTTTAAACGTAGGAGGGAGGTCCAGAGGAAATGCCACAGGATTAATTATAGAACTGATCCTGTATGGACCGATGAACCTGGGACCCAGTTTCCAGGAGGGAACTTTGCGTTTTATATTCTTGGTAGACAACCACACCAGATCGTTCACACCTAGGTCCGGACCAGACACTCTCCTCCTATCAGACCTCCACTTGAAACAGTTCCCCATAGCACTCAGACCATTCAGCACTCCTCTCCAAACTGAAGCAAGTGACGACGAGAATCGTTCCTCCTCAGGAACCCCAGATGGACGGGTATGTAGGGTCTTAGAGCGAGCACAAACTCAACAGGACGCGACAAAAGTTATTACCTCTTTATTTAAGTTAGGCCACCAAAACCGGCGAGAAAGGAGATCCACAGTTGCTTTACTCCCTGGATGTCCTGCTAAAGCTGAACTATGATGTGCCTCGATAACTTTTTGTCTTAACTGATTAGGAACAAACAGTTTCCCTGGAGGTCCTACAGGGGCGTCCCCCTGAGCCTCCAACACCTCCTCCTCAAGCTCAGAGCACACAGCCGACACCACCACTCCTTCCTGAAGGATAGGAACCGGGTCATCCGTCTTTCCGCCCCTGGGAAACTACGAGATAAGGCATCAGGAAGCA
>JARQOD010002484.1:53631-77193 GCA_033576555.1 Oophaga sylvatica
ATCCCCTTCATAAATATGCCCATCATTATCCCCTTCAGAAAATGCCCCTCGATCCCTCTAGAAATATGCCCCCTGTCCCTTCATAGAATAGCCCATCTGACCCTTTGTAGAAAAGCCCATCTGATCCCCTTTGTAGAAATAGCCCATCTGTCCCTTCATGTGAAAAGGGCCATCCTGATCCCTTCTAGAATATGCCCTCTGTCCCTTATGTAGAAATAGCCATCATGATCCTCATGTAGAAAAAGCCAATGATCCCTTCATGTAGAATATGCCATTGTCCTTATGTAGAATACCCATCATGATCCTTCATGAAAAGCCATCTGATCCTCATGTTAAATACCCATATGTCCTTCATGTAAAATAACCAAAATGATCCCATTCATGTAGAAATAGCCATCATATCCCTTCTGAGAATGCCCCTAGATCCCTTCATGTAGAAATGCCATCATGACCTTCTTGAAATAGCCATCATGATCCTAGTAGAATAACCCATCATGATCCCTTATGTGAATAGCCCACATGATCCCTTCTGTGAAATAGCCCAAAATCCCTTCTGAGAAATTGCCATCTGTCCCCTTCATGTAGAAATAAGCCCCATGATCCTTCATTGAATAAGCCCCAAATCCCATGAGCCCCAATTCTGTAGAAATATGCCCCATATGATCCTCATGTAGAAATAGCCCATCAGATCCTTCAGTAGAAATATGCCCATTGATCCCTAGTAGAAAAGCCCATCATACCCTTCAGGAAATATGCCTCTGATCCCCTTATGTAAAAAGCCCTCTGATCCCCTTCTAAAATAGCCCCAGATCCCCTTCTGTAGAAAAGCCCATCTTTCTTGTGAATATCCCCATGATCCCTTTTGAAAATGCCCCATCATGATCCCTTATGTAGAAAATGCCCCATCATGATCCCCCTTTATGTAGAATAAGCCCATCATGATCCTTCATGTAGAAATATGCCCCATCATGATCCCCTTCATGTAGAAATATGCCCATCATGATCCCCTTCATGTAGAAATATGCCCATCATGATCCCTTCATGTAGAAATATGCCCCATCATGATCCCTTCATGTAGAAATATGCCCATCATGATCCCTTCATGTAGAAATTTCCCCATCATGATACCCTTCATGTAGAAATATTGCCCCATCATGATCCCATTCATGTATGGAAATATGCCCCATCATGATCCCTTCATGTAGAAATAGCCCCATCATGATCCCCTTCATGTAGAAATATGCCCCATCATGATCCTTCATTCAAAATATGCCTCATGATCCCTTGTAGAAATATGCCCCATCATGATCCCTTCATGTAGAAATATGCCCCATCATGATCCCTTCATGTAGAAATATGCCCATCATTGATCCCCTTCTGTAGAAATATGCCCCATCATGATCCCCTTCATGTAGAAATATGCCCCATCATGATCCCCTTCAGTAGAAATAGCCCCATCATGATCCCTTTCATGTAGAAATATGCCCCATCATGATCCCTTCATGTAGAAATATGCCCCATCATGATCCCTTCATGTAGTAATATGCCCCATCATGATCCCATTCATGTAGAAATATGCCCCATCATGATCCCTTCATGTAGAAATATGCCCCATCATGATCCCCTTCATGTAGTAATATGCCCCATCATGATCCTCTTCATGTAGAAATGTACCCCATCATGATCCCCTTCATGTAGAAATATGCCCCATCATGATCCCATTCATGTAGAAATATGCCCAATCATGATCCCCTTCATGCAGAAATATGGCCATCATGATCCCCTTCATGTAGAAATGTACCCCATCATGATCCCCTTCATGTAGAAATATGCCCCATCATGATCCCATTCATGTAGAAATATGCCCCATCATGATGCCCTTCATGCAGAAATATGGCCATCATGATCCCCTTCATGTAGAAATATGCCCCATCATGATCCCCTTCATCCAGAAATATGCACCATCTTGATCCCCTTCTAGAAATATGCCCCATCATGATCCCTTCATGCAGAAATGTGCCCCATCATGTTCCCCTTCATGTAGTAATATGCCCCATCATGATCCCCTTTATGCAGAAATGTACCCCATCATGTTCCCCTTCATGTAGAAATATGCCCCATCATGATCCCCTTCATGCAGAAATGTACCCCATCATGTTCCCCTTCATGTAGTAATATGCCCCATCATGATCCCCTTTATGCAGAAATGTACCCCATCATGATCCCTTCATGTAGTAATATGCCCCATCATGATCCTCTTCATGTAGAAATGTACCCCATCATGATCCCCTTCATGTAGAAATATGCCCCATCATGATCCCATTCATGTAGAAATATGCCCCATCATGATCCCCTTCATGCAGAAATATGGCTGTGTAGCCCTGGTGTTAGGCACACGCAGTACCCTGGAGAGTGTGTGGCGAGACAGCAGTTTAATGCTCAATACCCATTCACTCAACATACACTAGACACACCCTTAGGGTAGTGTAGTTACTTGTGAGGGAGTGGTCAGGGTGTATATTTGTTGAGTGATTAGAGTAGTTGTGTAGCCCTGGTGTTAGGCACACGCAGTACCCTGGGAGAGTGTGTGGCGAGACAGCAGTTTAATGCTCAATACCCATTCACTCAACATACACTAGACACACCCTTAGGGTAGTGTAGTTACTTGTTAGGGAGTGGTCAGGGTGTATATTGGTTGAGTGATTTTAGAGTAGTCAGTTTCCTGTCTTCGGACAGAGCAGACGTGCTCCTGCCTAGTGGATAACTGAGAATCTGTTAACTAACTCTAAAGGAAGAGAAGAAGGGAGTGACTATACGACTTTTTGCAAGTGTGAGTGTTTATGCTACAAGCGAGGACAAGGCGAAAGGCACAGTGGAAAGAATATGTGAAAAGTGCTTTTGGCTTGGAGAAGTCCTGCACATTGCTACCGGTCACTGGGGACCGAAGGATCACTATTAGCTACAAGCATAGTGGTAAGAAAACCAGAGTTTACCGGACCTTAGGTCGCGGCAAACAGCCCCAAATAGTCAGTACGTAACTGGGGTCAGGGGGAGTGAAGACTTTGAGCCTGATCAGCAAGATAGGAATTCAACTCTCTCACAGGAAGGCTCCGACCACAAAACTGACTGGGCAGTACAGCTTTGGAATAGCTGGAATTATAGAGGGAACTACGCTGCAGGCTGGTTGGACTCATCATTATTGGACAGTAAAGGAGGCCCTAACTTGCTTAGCCGTTGCCTCAAAGCTCATCCTCCATCAACCCCATCAGCCTCCCTGGGACCTGCCTTACCATCTTACAAGTAAAGGTATGGAAAGACGCTGACGGTGTGAGACTGAGTTATTTACTTGCATGCCTGCACAACCTGCTTTAACTATCGACCTGAGGGAAGAGTCCTCCCTGTAGGGGACCCGACATCTAGCTGCCTCACCATCCCTCAGAGCTCTACAGCAGCGCTGGTATAAATTACCAGAAGACTACAGGTGGCGTCACGAACTGTATATAAATCTATCCCCTGTAAATATTCCCCCAACATACGCCTGACCGCCAGGGCCACAGACCGAGCCACAGCTCCTGTGACAAATCCCATAGACTTCTACGGGCTCGGCTCTGAGTACCCCATTGCCCTGGAAACCCACAATTGTGGTGCGTGGTCGAGACATAGTCAGTTTCCTGTCTTCGGACAGAGCAGACGTGTGGAGTCTAGCTGGGACTAGGAGGGAGGAAGCAGCCCAGCCTGGGTCTTTAGCAGTTCAGAAAGTGGAGGCTAGTACAGGTGAGCTAGTTCACCTCAGCCTAGTCAGAGCTGTACCTCACTTGAAGACACTGACAAAGAAAGAAGAGCTTAGTGCAGAAATACTTCAGTCACCTGTCTCAAGGACAGTGAAAGGTTCAGAGACGTGCTCCTGCCTAGTGGATAACTGAGAATCTGTTAACTAACTCTAAAGGAAGAGAGAAGGGAGTGACTATACGACTTTTTGCAAGTGTGAGTGTTTATGCTACAAGCGAGGACAAGTCGAAAGGCACAGTGGAAAGAATATTTGAAAAGTGCTTTTGGATTGAAGAAGTCCTGCACATTGCTACCGGTCACTGGGGACCGAAGGATCACTATTAGCTTCAAGCATAGTGGTAAGAAAACCAGAGATTTACCGGACCTTAGGTCGCGGCAAACAGCCCCAAATAGTCAGTACGTAACTGGGGTCAGGGGGAGTGAAGACTTTGAGTCAGTGCACGACAAGACAGGAATTCAGCTCTCTCACAGGAAGGCTCCTACCACAAAACTGACGGGGCAGTACAGCTATGGATTAGCTGGAGTTATTGAGGGAACTACGCTTCAGGCTGGTTGTACTCATCGTGTTGAAAGTAAAGGAGGCCCCTAACTTGTCCAGCTGCTATCTCAAAATACACTCTCCTTGGATCAGCCTCCTGGGACCTGCCTGAACTTTCTTACAAGTAAAGGTATGGAAAGACGCTGACCGTGTGAGACTGTGTTATTTATCTGCACCCGACTTCACTAACTTCATAGACTTTGAGGGACCAGTCCCACCTGTAGGGGACCCCGACATCTAGCTGCCTCACCATCCCTCAGAGATCTACAGCAGCGCTGGTACAAATTACCAGAAGACTACAGGTGGCGTCACGAACTGTATATAAATCTATCCCTGTAAATGTGTCGACCCGCCACCACAATTGTGGATTACCAGGGCAATGGGGTACTCAGAGCCGAGCCCATGGAAGTCTATGGGGTTTGTCACAGGTAGCGGTGGCTCGGTCTGTGGCCCTGGCGGTCTGGCGTATGTTGGGGGGAATATTTACAGGGGATAGATTTATATACAGTTCGTGACGCCACCTGTAGTCTCTGGTAATTTATACCAGCGCTGCTGTAGATCTCTGAGGGGATGGTGAGGCAGCTAGATGTCGGGTCCCCTACAGGTGGGACTCTTCCCTCAGGTCGGTAGTTAGGTAGGGATTGTGCAGGCATGCAATAATAACTCAGTCTCACACGGTCAGCGTCTTTCCATACCTTTACTGTAAGATGGTAAGGCAGGTCCCAGGGAGGCTGATGGGGTTGATGGAGGATGAGCTTTGAGGCAACGGTTAAGCGAATTAGGGGCCTCCTTTACTGTCCAATAATGATGAGTACAACCAGCCTGCAGCGTAGTTCCCTCTATAATTCCAGCTATTCCAAAGCTGTACTGCCCAGTCAGTTTTGTGGTAGGAGCCTTCTTGTGAGAGAGTTGAATTCCTATCTTGCTGATCAGGCTCAAAGTCTTCACTCCCCTGACCCCAGTTACGTACTGACTATTTGGGGCTGTTTGCCGCGACCTAAGGTCCGGTAAATCTCTGGTTTTCTTACCACTATGCTTGAAGCTAATAGTGATCCTTCGGTCCCCAGTGACCGGTAGCAATGTGCAGGACTTCTCCAAGCCAAAAGCACTTTTTTAAATATTCCTTCCACTTCGCCCTTCGATTTGCTCGACTCTTAATAGATATCTCCGTCTGTCTTCCAGTGGGGCACAGCTCTGACTAGGCTGAGGTGAACTAGACCACCTGTACTAGCCTCCACTTTCTGAACTGCTAACAGGCTCAGACTGAACACGTCTGCTCTGTCCAAGGACAGGAATCTGACTGAATGAATCACTCCCCTCCACACCCCTGCTGGGTGTGTCCGAAGTGTACGTGATGTCATGAAGAGCCCTTAACTCCCCCTTCCCCCCCCCCCTTTCCTTGGTTTTGTGTAGGGGGGGCTACACATTCCCCCAGGAAACGACAGCACCCGGGGCTGTAAAAAACAAAGGGGAAAATTTGTTTATGCATTTAAAAAAACAAAAAATTTTAAATTTGCCCCCCCGGGGATTTGGGGATTCTTAAAACGTTGCAAACAAAAAAAAATTATATATAAAAAATACAATGTATTAAGGCATAAAAAACATTCAATAAAAAACCCCGATTTTTGGGAAAGGGAAAACCCGCCCCAAAAACCTTAAAACGTGGTCGGGGGGTTTGCGGACATCCAAATGCAGACCCACCAGTGCCACCCACACGGGTTTTCTTTTCAGAGGTAAGTAAAAGGCTTCGTATGAAACCTTTTAAAAACCCCTTAGTAAAACATTTACAAGATCTTTTTTTTTGGGGGGCTCAGTCCCCCCCCCCTTTTTAAATCCATTATAAGAAAATAATAGGGAAAACACATATAAAATTATGACTTTTTACAATATTCACATCAATTCTTTTTAAAAACACTGCTGAAAATCTAAGGGGTAATTTCCCCTTGGGTTCGCTTGATTTACGGGGAGTTGGGGATATCTTTCGATCTTTTGCACTGCTAACGGCAAACAAAACTCCCTTTTAATTTTTTTTATGGTTTGGGAAAACGACTGATGGCTGGGGGGGTGGGGGGTTTCACTTACCAGGGGATCCCATAGTATGGGGGGGCTTCAGATGATCCTTCTTGAGATTCTGGGTTTTAGGGGCTGGGGTGGGAACCCCCGAAGGGGTCGACGGGGACCAGGGGGAAAAAATGAGGAAAAAAAATTCCCTTTGTGGCTGATAAAATTTGCAACCCCGGGAAAACTATTTCAGCTCCCCCCTCGGGCCAACCGAGGAAAATTCCCAACTGGGTTTTGGGACCTCTTCCTTTTTTCTCCTGATTGGGCCCGGGTTTTTTTACAACGTTTTTTAAGGGTTCGGGAAAAAATTTAAAAGGGCCCTTGGGCACTTTGGTTTTTTGGTTTTTCCCTTTCCCCCTTACTCACACAAACTTTTTTGTTGTCATATTTAAATCTTGTTTTGACGTGGGTTCTTGCCCCCACATTATTTTTTTGTGTTTTTCCCCTTTTTCCCTTTTTTAATACTACCCCCCGGGCATCAAAGGTTGGCGGGAGCTTTTCTGTTTAAACATCTTCCTTTTTCCTGCCTTATTGAATTTTTCCCCCAAACACAGATTTGCCTCTTCTTACTGTTTTCCCCCCGATTGACCCCCAGTTTTCAAAGCGTCGCGGCCCCCCTTTACCACTCCAAGTTCTAGATCCATTGGGGTTTTCCCCGGGGCCTTTTTCTCTCTTTAAAATAGGGGAGTGCAGTTAGTGGAACTGACAGTTATTTTTAACAAATAAAACCCAAAACGGGGGGAAAAAAACCGGCCATCGATTCCTGTTTTTCAACGGTATGGACCCAAAACAAGTCAAGGAAAATATTTTCATTTTTCGAAAAAAACCCTTGGGTTTTTGGGGGGGAAAATTTTTTCACGCGTATAGCAGATATATATATGAGATTCAGTAAACATATCAAAAGGGCAACATTTCTATATAACTGCGCATAGAATAATTTTAAAAAAGGATTTACCTGATTTGAAAAACCATGGGGCCAAACGGAATCCGTTATACGCTGTCCCCCCGGGTAAGGGGAAGGGGGGGAAAAAACCCTGAAAAAGGGGCCCCCCTAATCCCTTTAACCCCCAGGTTTTTGTTAAAAGGGGGAGAGGTTTCCCGGCCCCCGCGTTAAAAACCCCCCCTCCTATCATCCCGCCAAAAATATTTCCCATCCCAAAAAAAGGGCCCGAATACCCCCCAAAATGAACAGGAACAAATGAAAGAAAGACATTTCAAAAAAAAGAAGGAATAAGAAAAAAAAAATTTTTTACAAACAACACTACACAGTAGGAACACCAAAAATCTCAGAGATAAACATAAGCTAAAAGAAAAAAACAACTATAAAATTTTGCTTAAATATTCTCAGAACCGATTTCCCGACTGCCCCAAACTAAGTTTTTACCGGCGTCAAACCCCCGGGTGGCAAAATAAAAAGGAAACTAATTAAAAAAAATAAAAAAAACCCCGGGCGAGGCTGCCCCTTTGCCTTTGCAAAGAGCTAGGAAAAAAACTCTCACTTTCCCCAAAAAAAAAAAAACAGAACTCACTTTTGAGAAGCAAATGTGCAATCCGACGATCTTTGTGGCGATGCCCCCCAAAACAGTACCCCCTTCTACGGGGGCCTCCCGGGGGTCAACCATCTGCCGGGGGGAGTTTTGTGAAAGGTCCCTCCCCCTTTTTTTGACCCCCCCTGAAGGAGGATTAGGTGACGGGATGACGGGGGGCCCAATTTCTTTTTTAAAAAAAGACTTGTTTAAACACATTAAATTTTTAAAAAAAAGGAGGGGGTCCCCAAAAAAAAAAACCCCAGGATTAATTATGGGAAAGATCCCGACGGCCCGGAAACTGGGACCCAACCTCCAGGAGGGGGAAAAATTTAATTTAATAACCTGGTGACAACCCCCCCCGATCATTCACCTTCAGATCTTTCCCCAAAAATTTTCCCCCCTTTAGGGCCCTCCGTTTTAATTTTTTTTAACCTTCAGTCTTAACTGATCTGGAACTATCAGTCTCCCCCCCAAGTCCCACAGGGGGGTTCCCCCCGACCCCCAAAAAACCCCCCCCCCAAACTCAGAGCATACACTACCCACAACCCCTCCTGAGGAATAGGGAAAACCCGGGTCACCCCCCCCCCCCCTGGGAAAGTACAGATAAGGCATCAGGGGGAAAAAAAAAATTTTTGGCATCATTTTGCGCGTGGGGGGGGTAAACCCCTTTTTCAAACCCCCTTTTTTGAGAAAACTCCCCCCAAAAACCCCAGAAAAGGAGGCAAAGCCAAAGGAAAAAACTGCACCGATGCCCCTCTCACCCCTTTTTTTTGCAAAATTCACCCCACTGGTTATCTTTTTGGATTCCCAAAACAATAAAGGGGTTTTGTTTACCCAAACCCAAGGGAAAACCCCCAAAAAAAGGGTAGTAGACCCCCAACACAAAACAAGGCATTGCTCTTTAGCATTCCCCCCACTCAAAATTTTGTATTAAAAAAATTTTAAAAAAAACCTTCCCCAAAAGGCAAAATTTAATAGAAAAAATAGGGCCCGGGGTTTTGGGCCCTACACCCTTCATCCCCTGCACCGGGCAAACCGACGCCCAAGATTACCCCCGGGCCCACTATCAGAAAAACAAAAACCCCTCAGTTCAAGCCCCAATCCCACCTCCGCGGGCACAAAAAAACGGAGGATTTGGGGACAAAATACAGACTCCAGGTTAATCCTGGGTTTTCAAAGGGGCCGGGGGAGGGAAAAACCCCCCCAAAAAAAACCCCCCTCTCTCCCGAAAAAAAAACCCCTTCTACCTTGCGGCCCCCCGCCTTTCCCTCCAAAAAAATGATGTCCCTCCCAATGGGGGGGTTTCCTCAAACAAGGGGGGGAAACCCCTCAAAAAAGGGCTTTAGCAGTAGGTGGAGTCATATGGGGGCGGGTTACCTCGCTTTCTTCCCCGAATCGTCACCAATCGAAAGAAAGGGGGCCATAGCCCTCCATACGGGGGAGATCAACTGAGCCAACACTTTTTTTAAAATTTGTAAAAAACCCCCCTTTAAAAAAACTCTAAAAAGACTGGCCCTTCCACTGAGTATCTTTTTGCCCTTTCGGACCCGAAATTTCCGGGGGGGAAAATTTTTTCCCCCGGGCCGTTTTTGTAATTTTTTCAAAAGGGAAACTCCCCCCGGGGATCACATATACCCCCCCGGGGGAAAAAAAAAAATCGTCCACTGCGGGAGATCTGGAGCCTGGAGGAAAGAAACCCCCAAAATTTGGGGGCCCCCCCCTTGTAAGGGCGGAAAAAATTTCCCCCCCTCTCCCTTTTTCCCCCAGATGACCGGGGCCCGCACCCGAAAGCTTTTTTACACCCCCCGGGAAAAAAAAAAAATTTTTGTCCCGCCCACCAGGAACCTGCCCGGGGGAGAGCAACCTTAGGTTCAGATCTTTTTTTTTGGGGCCCCCCCTTGGGGACTTAATGTCTGCAATTCCCCTCCCAACCCCCAAACCTTTCCCCCAGGGGGAAAAACGGGACCCATAAGCGGGGGAAAATTTTTTTTTGGCCCCGGTGAAAATTCACGCTGAAAAATTTTTAAAAAAAAATGTCATAATCTAAAAAAAAAAGGGGGCAACATACTAATAACAGCGCATGAAATTAAAACTTTGGTTTTCCCCCTGTTTAGAAGTCCAGGGGAAAAAAAACGGAATCCTTTAACGCTGTCCCCCGGCAGAGGGGCCCCCGGGGTCAAAGTGCCCCTGAACGGGGGTTTCCTAAAACCCCAAAAACCCGGAGGTACTTTTAAAGGGTTTACAGGGTGGGGGGCACCAGCGAAACCCCCTGCCCCCTATCAATCCTGCCAATGTATTCTAGTCCAAGAAGGACCCGAAACCACCAAGGGAATAAAAAGGTAACGGATAATGAACAAAAAGACATACAAGAAAGAGAAGGAAAAATAAAAAAAAATTTTTCAAACAACAACACACAGTAAACCTAATTTTAGAGATAAACTAAAACTAAAAAGGAAAAAAAAACAATAAAACCCTTTGCTTAAAAATTTCAGAACCGATCCAGACTGCTGAACTACATAATGCTTTCCCCCGGGGTTAACACCCAGACGGCAAATATAAAGGAAAAAATTAAAACCCAATAAAAAACACCCGGGGGGGGGGCGCCCCCACCTTTGAAAAAAACTGGGGAAAAATTTAAAACTCACTTTTCCAAAAAAAAAAAAAAAAAACTCGCTGTGAAAAATCAAAGTGCAATCGCGGGGATCTTTGTGGCGAGACCCATGACAGATATGGTTTTGTTTTAATTTTTTTGCACCCGTACAGTGACAGAATTCCTTGAATAAATCAGGTTTTTCGGGGAAAACAGGGGCCCCCCGATGGGGTTTAAATTGCTCCGGGGTCCCCCTGCGGGGCTGCAAAAATTTTTTTTAAAAGGGTTTTTTGCGGCCGTCCTGCTTTTTTCCTTAACGGAAAAACCACCGAAATTGGAGAAAGGTCCAACCCGGGAAAAGGGGTATGAGTATCCAGTCTATTTGGGGGAAAAATTTTACTGGGCCGGGGGCCCCAATCCCCGAGGGGAGTCGTCCGGGGGGGGTTTTTCAGGGGGCCTTTTGACTACCTTTTCCTTTCTTCTGAGACCACAGGGTCCACAGTTCCGACACCACCCCTCGATGGAGCTGCGCATTTTCCACCCCCGTTTGAACCGGCATCTCAAAAAGGGTCTCCCTTTCCCACCAAAAAGGTTTCCCCCGCTTGTCTGGGATTTCCCCAAAAACCCTTGGGACCCCCCCCTTTGGGGCCCCGATTTTCCAGACCATCTTGGGTTTTTTGGGGGTTACGTACTCCGCCAACTTCTCACGGGATAGGAAAACCCCCCTTTTTCCCCCTTCCCCCGGGGCTTGCTGGGCTAGGGGATCCTTTTTTCCCAAAAAAAAACCTTCTTGTTTTTTAAAAAAATCCTTGATGCGGCGGGCCACTGGAAACCGTCCTGAGTCCTTTCCAGCTGTGATGGGGTAAAAAGGGTTTTAAAGTTGCACCCTAGCTTTCTGTGGACTCGATGCCGTGGGGGGACCCCATTTTGATGGAAAAGCAAAGGGTCAATTTCTTTTTCCCCCTCTCCCCCTTTTTCTTTTTCCTATAGAGTATGCGGCATTCGGGACAACGCACAGCTTGCAATTTTTTTGGGCCTGCCCCGGACTTGATATAAACTTTGGGAATTTTGGGCAACCGAGCCACCAACGCTGCTCCCCGGGGCCCATTTTGGGGGTTTCCGGGGGCTTAAAAAGGGGTTTTTTTTTGGGCGCCGGAACTTATTGGGGGCCAATAGTGCTTTTAAAACTTTCGAATCCCCCAAACCCCGCCCCCAAAAACCCAGCTTGAAGCTGCTTTAATTTTCCGGTTTCCCCTTTTAGTTGGCCTGATTTTCTGCTGGCAATGCGATGACTTTTTTTTGGGGCCTTCTGTTCTGATGAGAACGGGCCCCAAACCCCCTTTTTTTTGGGGGTGGTGACAACAGGAAGGGTTGGCTGAATCGGGATGGGGTTAAGACTCACCCGTAAGGTTTTTTTCATTTTTTGGAATGCTTCAGCCTTTCCTTCCCCCCAATTTTAAAAGGGGGGGTTTTTTCTGTTTTTTGGGGATTTTTTCCCCGGGGGTCCTTAAAGGGCCCCCCTTTTTTGGAAATTTTTTCCCCAAACCTTCGTAGAAACCCCTTAGCCCGGGAACTGTCGCACCCCTTTTAAGGGGTTTTCGGGCCCCGGCCATTTTGGAGGGCAGGGGACTTTTCTGGTCGGCGCTCCCCCTTCCCCAAATGACAACCCCCCCAAAATATTTACCTTCTGCTTAAAATAGATGGCTTTTTGGGGGTTTTAAATTTTCCCCCGTACCTACGGGATCGAATATTTTTCCCAGGGTTTCAGTGGTCCTCATATTTTTTGGGGAATACACAAACGTGTCTAGGAAAAGCAGCACGGTTTCAAAATTGAGATTCCCGCCCAATTTTCCATCACCTCAAAATGTTCCGGGGCACTGCCCCCCCAAAAGGGCCCTTCGGGCGAATACGGGCCCCCCTTTGGGGGGGAAAAACCCTTTTTCCCCCTTTTCCTCCTCACCCCCCCCCCTTTTCCCAGTAACCATGTCAATAAAGGGGTAAAAAAGTATTCCCCCGTTTTCAGAGACTAAGGATTCCTTTTTTGGGTAACGGGTATGCACCTGTGTGTTATCGGTTCCCCCCCTTTTTTGCCCCCAACACATTCTCAACTCCATTTTTTCTTTTTAACCAGAAAGGGGGCTCCCCCGGGGGCTACAACCCCCCCTTACCCCCCGGGTTTTCATACTTAAAACATTTCTTTAGCCTTTAAATAATGGGCGGGGGAAAAAAGGGCCCCTCCCCCGCCTTTGGGGGAGGATCCCCCTTTTGGGGGAAATATGATGTTGTACCCCCTTTAAATTTCCCCCCAAAAACCCCAAGGGTTTTTTGCTAAACACTTGGGCGACCTTGCCCCCCCGAAACCCCCCCTTTTTTCGGTGAGGGGGAGGGGGCCCCCTTTCCCAAACCGGATTGCGCCCTTTCCCCCCCTGATTGCGGGGTTTCATCCCCCTCCGCTATTTGACAGGATCAAAGGACCCCCCCCGGGAAAATAGAATTATTACAACAGCATGTAGTTTAGCAAGGTTTTGAAAGGGGGTTTTAAATTTACCCCCCATCTCCCCAATTAAAAACCCGTCCCGGGTTTACTTTCCCCTTCACCACTTCTACTACCCTCTACAGTCAAAGTGTAGGTTTTATTTTTTCTGAATGGGGGGGTTTACTACAGTTTGGGAAATTTCGGCCCCCCTTTACCCCCAGGGGCCCCCTGCACCAAATGACTTTTTTACTCATTGGGGGTATCACAAAAGGACCCGAGTCAGGGCCCCTACATTCCCAAAATTTTGCCGTCTGTAACTTCGCTTGCTCGGGACACCCCGGGGGCCCCATCCCTTTTTGGGGTTACTCCTCTCCCCCTTGGGGCGGGAAAACTCAGCGAGCTTTGGGGAGTAAAAACAAACCTTCCCCAAAAAAATTCCGAAAAAGTTAGTAAAAAAATTTTTTTTAAAAAAACCCTTTTCCCCTTTTACAGTTTTACTACCAAAGGGGGCTTTCAACCCTCTCTGCCCACCTTTACAAAAAAATTTTTTTTCCTTTTTCTTCTACAGAAGACCTTTTAAAAAGCATACACAGTAAGAAAGGGGTTCGGGGGTTTTTAAAATGTCCTTTTACAAAAAATTTTTAAAAAGGGGAAAAGGAAATTTAGGTCACCTGCGCCCAGTGTTAACAAAGCTGGAACAGCAATACCTTAGAAAAAAACAGGTAGGGGGCGCCGCCCACATACTGCGGGTTTTCTAGGGGGCCTGACGGGATTTTTTGGGTTTGGCCCTTGGGGGCCCCCTTTCTCCCTTTAAAAAGGGCACGTGGAAAGATGACCTTTTTCCCCGGGGCAGCGATAACAATGATCTCCGAGAGGAGGGGGTGAAACAAATCGCTCCTGGGGGGTGGCGTTGTCCTCCTCCGGGGGGGGGGACGCCCTTTTTTCTTCCCGGTGCATCCCCCGGGGCTCTTTTTGGGAGTCACTAACAAGATCTTTCCTTCCCCCCCCTTTCCGCCCTGCGGGGGACTATTACAGCGCCAATTTTTTTGGGCCTGGGCACCCTGAGCGCCCAAAAGTCCAATTCATAGGAGGTGTCACCCGCTTTGGCTTTTCCCCCAGCGGGGGGAAAAGGGGGGGGTTTCTGCCGGTTTAAGTGACTTTTAGCCTGATGATGTTGGGTTTTCCCCCCCGGGTTGCCCCCGGGCCGAGCCCCTTTTTTTGCCAGCCTTTTTTTGGGCAAAGGGCATCCGGATGATTAAGGGCCCCCTTTACAGTTCTGGTTTCCCCTTTTGGGGGGCAAACCCTGTTTTAAAATTTTTTTTTAGCATTCATTTCCTCGATACATTTTTTAAAAGTTAATTTTTTAGGGCTCCAGGCCCCTTTTTCGGGAAGGAGCCCGGATGCGGTTTCCTGCGTTGTGAACAGTGATAAAGGCCTCCGGAATCCTTTCTGGCGGTCTTCAAAGGGGGAGAATTTAAAAGGAAAGGGATGCAGGTCCCGGGACTCCTATCAAGGGCCCCCCAAGTCCCCTTTTTCCCCCTTCGCACGCCTTTTAGCGCCCTTTAAAACAGCAGCTTTTTGTCTCCCCGGCAGGGAAAAAAATTTTTCGGGAAAGCTCCCATAATTTCCTTTGCCCCCTAAAAATTTTTGTTGTCCCCGCTGTACGGGGGAACCCTTTTCGCCCGGGCTAGGGGGGGAGCGTTAGTTTGGGCCCCCCCAAATGAACCCCCCCCCCCGGCCCAACCCCCCCCCGGGACTGGGGGGGGGGGGCCTGCCCCCCTTTTTGGGGCGCAAAACCCCCAAAACTGCGGGAGGGGGCCTCCGGTGGGGGCCGCCGCCCCCGGTTTTGTTGTGACATCTTACCCCCCCTTTGGGTTTAAAAAGGACCTGGGTTTCGAGCGCTACCCCCCGGCACCGCAGTGGGAACAGGACCTTCGCGCAGGCCTCTGATGTCGGGGTTAAATTCCTGTTGCACCCCCTGCCGCTGAGTCACCCCCGGGGGGGCGCCCCCAAAAGATTTGCCGCCTTTCAGGTACGCCCACCTTCTTCCCACCCCCGGGGCGAAGGGGGCGGCAAAAATGGGGGTTTTTGGGCCCCCAAACAACAGCAACAGTTTTTTTCGCCAAAACACTCCACGGGAAACCCGGGCTCGCAATCTGCAAGTTTCTTTAACCGGGTTGTGACCCCCCAAATTTTTTTGTCGCCCCCCCCCCCCAATTGGGGGTTTCCCAGGGCAAGGGGTACCCAAGCCGACCCATGGAAGTCAGGGGGGGTTTTCACGGGGGGGTTTGGTGGGTTTCGGGGCCCCGGCGGTCTGGCTATGTTGGGGGGAAAATTTACAGGGGATAGTTTTTAAACCCGTTCGTGACCCCCTTGTCTCTGGAATTTATACCAGCGCTGTGTAGATCCGGGGGGATGGTGAAAAGTAGATGTGGGGCCCCCCCTACGTGGGCCCTTTTCCCCCTCAGGTCGGTTTTAGGTAGGGTTTGGGGGAAAAATTGCAATAAAACCAGCCTCACACCGGGCCTTTTTTCCCTTTATTTTACTTGAAAAGATGGTAAGGCACCCCCCGGGGGGGAGGTGAGGGGTTTTGAGGAGGATGAGTTTTGAAAAAAGGGTTTTAAAAAAATTTTAGGGCCTCCTTTAGTCCAATAATGATGGAAAACCAGCCTGCGGGGTTTTCCCCCTTTTTAAAAATTCCAGCTATTCCAAAGCGCCCCCCAGTGTTTTGGGGGTAGGACCTTTTTGTGGAGGGGAATTCCTATCTTGCTGATCAGGCTAAAGGGCTTCACCCCCCCCCCCCCAGTTCGTATCATTGGGGCTGTTTGCCGCGACTAAGGTCGGTAAATCTCGGGTTTTTTTACCACTAGCTTAAAGTAAAGTCCCCCTTCCCCCCCCGTCCCGGGCCCAATGGCAGGACTTCTCCCCCCCAAAATTTTTTTTTAAAATTTTTCCCTTCCATTTCCCCCCCTTTTCTTTTTTGCTCGACTTTTAAAAGATATCCCTTTGTCTTTCCAGTGGGGCACAGCTCTGATGGGCTGGGGTGAACTGCCCCCTTTTTGTACCCCCCTCCCTTTTCTGAACTGCAACAGCTCGATGAACACTTTTCTCTGCCCCAAAGGGCAGGAATCGGGACTGAATAAAATAAACTCCCCTCCACCCCCCCGCTGGGTGTGTCCAAAAGTTTTATTGAGTCAAAAGGGAGCCTTAACTGTTACCCCCCCCTCCCCCGGGGTATTTTACCAGGGCTACCATAAATTTTCCCCCCAAAAACCCAAACCCCCCAGGGCCACGGGCCCCAGCCACAGCTACCTGTGAAAAACCCCATTACTTCTACGGCCGGTTGACCCCCTTGCCCTGGTAATCCACATTGGGTGGGGGTCGAGAAAAAATTGGCGTCACGAAAGGGAAAAAAAATTGCAGATTGCGAGCCCTGTGTGCCTATGGAAAAATTTTTTTTTGAAAAGGACTTTTTGCACTTTTTGGGGCCCAAAAACGCCATTTTTGTCGCCATATTTTCGCCCTCGGGGGGGGAGGGGAAAAAATGGGGGTTCCCCGTGGGGTTTTCCCCCCCCGGGGCGGGGAAGAAAATCCTGCCCCCCAAAAGGCTATTTAAAAAGGGGTCCGGGGCCCCACAGCAAAGGGGTCCCCCCCCTCTTCCCCTTTTTCCCCCAAAAAAAGGAGGAAACGAAAAACCCCCCTCCACGGAAAAAGACCCAAATCTCTGGGGGAAAAAAGAAGGAATCTTCGGGGAAAACATGGAGGCCCGGACTGTGCAGCCGAGGGGGAAAAGGGGAAGGCGGGCCCCCTGCCCCCCCCAAGCTGCCCCCGCCCGGAGTTACCCCGGGGGCCTGCCCTGCAGCAGGCTTGCTAGAATTCAGGAAGGGAAAAAGCACGCCTGAAAGATGGGCCCGCCCCAAAAATGGATTTGAAGAATCGAGAGACGCCGGGTCCCGGGAAACGCGGCGGCGTGGGACGCGGGTTTTCCCCCTCAACGGGCCCCCCCCGATTCGAAATTCCCCCAAAATTTGCTCCCCAAAGGGGGGAAGGAGAAACCCCCGGGGTGCCCCCAAAAATACCGATCCGATCCCACCGGTGAAGCGGTGGGGGCAAGGAGGTTGAGGAGGGACCGCCAGTTCCAACGCCCCCCGGCCAGGAGGCCGAAAATATCGGCCCCCCCCGGGAAAAACCCGGAAGGGGGCCTGCCGTGCCCAGACGTCGGAAATGGGACAGTGGCGCCCCCGGATGACGTCGCTTCCCCCCAGGGGGAATAGGTGGCAGCGCGTGGGGAACAGAAACGCCAAACAGGAGGAAGAGCGGGAACTACGGAATCGTCACGGGAAAAAAGCAGAGCTATCGGGACAAGGAGGTTTTCCCCGGGGAAGAAAGGTACCGGGGGGAAAAAGCGGCGGGGGGGTTGTGTGACTGAGTTCCACCCGGAAAAGGGGTGGGGTTTCCCGGGGAAACCGGGCCCCTCCCCCGGGGTCTTTTTTGGGCCCGGACTTAAAACCCCTTTCCGAAAAAGGGCCCCCCCGGGGGGGACTTAGAAAAAGGGGCATTGTCACGTAACACGGGGACTGGGAATAAAAAGGGGGGATCCCCTTTAAAGTCCCCCTCGCCGTCCCCCCCCAGACGCAGGTAACTCATCACTTCCCCCAGCCCCCGTCCCCCCTCAAGCAGAACCGGCCGTCCCCCACCCCCCTGCAGTTCAAAGAAAAAGGAAAACCCCCATCTACATCCAACATGGCCATTTTTCCCTCGCAACCCTACACGGCCCAAACGTTAACTGTGATTGAAACGCAATGGGGGGCCGGAGGAGAAGGTCCCCGGGGCCCCCAAAAGGTTTTCCAAGAACTGTGGGGCCCCCCAAAACCCCCAAACGCGCATGACTTGTTAGTAAGGGGTTTTTAGGGACCCTCGCATTGTTCCAGCCCCCGGGGGGGAAAAAAGGGTTTTGAATAAAAAATAGTAAAAAGAATCGGTGAGACCCCTTAGGGTCTTTCCATAAAAAAACTGAAAAAGTTTAAGAATTTTTTAAAAAATTTTTTCACAATTGAATGGTATAACGTTTTAAAAACAAATATATATATTGCCAACAGAGAATGCCCCGGGTGGGTTTAAAAAAGAAAAAAATTTTTTTCTTTAGTATTTTTATAAAAAGATATTATAAAAAGTGTCTTTGGGTTTTTCAAAAAGGGTTGAGGTTGAGGGGCTGGCCCCCCAAAACCCTTTTTTTTTAAAATAGTTGCGCTTTGGGGGTTTTTTTTGGTTTTACATAAAACCAGCCCCAATACCTCGAATACAAAAACCCGTGTGGTTTTGGGGCCGAGTGAGGGCGCTTTTGGGTGCCGCAGGCCCCCCCGGATACGTTTTTGGTTTTTTGGGGCGGGTCCTTTTACAAGAAAACGGGATTTATTGAATTTTTTTTATCCCCTTAAAAATTTTTTTTTTTTTTCTAAAAATGTTTTTTTTTGCAAGTTCAAGTATCCCACCCCCCGGGTGGGACGAAATTAATGTTTTTTGTTGATTTTTAAAAGCATAAACCCAAAAATTTTCTTTGTATTTTCAGCCCGGGAGTGCCTTTTACCGGGGGGAAATTTTAGCCTGGTTTGGGGGCACCAAAAACCCTGGAGAGTGTGTGGCGAGACGGGTTTTAAAATTTAAATACCCCTTTTACCAAAATACACTAGACAAAACCCTTTTGGGGAGTGAGTTATTTTTGGGGGGAAATGGCGGGGGGTAATTTGTTGATGATTAGAAAGCATTTTCCCCGTTTGGGGCGAGCAACGGGGAGTCTAGCTGGGGGCTAGGAGGGGGGGAAACTCCAGCCGGGGGCTTAGCATTCAAAAGTGGGGCTATACAGGTGGCAGTTCCCCCACCCCAGTCCAGAGCTGTACCTCACTTAAAAAAAATGACAAAAAAAAAAAGAGCTTATGCAGAAATTTTTTCCCTCCCCGCCCCAAAAAGGGGGGAAAGGTTCAGAGACGTGCTCCTCCTGTGGAAATGAAATTGTTAACAAACTCTAAAAAAGAAAAAAGGGGGTGTATACGACTTTTTTCAAGTGTGAGTGTTTATGTCAAGCGAGGACCAAAAGGGGGAAAACCCCATTTGGGAAAAATTTTGAAAAGTTCTTTTGGATTGAAAAAACCGCCCCCGCAACCGGGCATGGGGGGCCCCCGGCACTATTTTTTTCAAGAAAGGGGAAAAAAAAAGAGATTTACCGGGCCCGGCGCGGAAACAGCCCCAAATTTTCAGTACTAAAAGGGGGCAGGGGGGGGGAAGACTTTTTTTTCAAGGGGGCCCCCCCAAAAAGGAATTCCCCCTCTCTCACGGGGCTCCCCCCCCAAAACGGGCTGGGGGGGGGACAGCTATGGATTAGTGGGGTTTTGAGGAACACGGGGTTCAGGGGTTGTACCCCGTGTTTTTAAATAAAGGGGGCCCCCCCCTTGTCCCCCCCGCTATCTAAAAAAACTCTCCCCTTTGGGGGACCCCCCGGGGCCTGTGAACATCTTACAAAAAAAAAGGGATGGAAAAAATGACCGGTTAGACTGTTTTTATTTATCTGCACCCCCCCCTTTTTTAACTCTGACTTTGAGGGGCCCCTCCCCCCCGTAGGGGACCCCCCCCTCTGCTGCCTCACCCCCCCCCCAAAATTCACACGCTGGTACAAAATTTTCCCGGGGCTCAGGTGGGTCACGGGAAATGTTTTATAAACTATCCCCCCCAAAAAATTTCCCCAACATACCCAGCCCCCGGGACAGACCGAGCACGGGACCTTGCAAAACCCCCCTCTTCTACGGGCTGGGTCTGATACCCCCCGCCCCCCAATCACAAAATTTTGGGGGGCGGGGCGAGACATGGCCTCATGTCCCCCTTTTGTAGAAAAAAACCCCCCCCCTGATGCCCTTCATGTAGAAAAAGGGGCCCCCTTTAGATCCCCCTTAAATTTTAAAAAATTTCCCCCATGACCCTTTTTTTCGAAAAAAAGGGAAAGATGATCCCCTTCATGTAAAATATGCCCCAATTTATGATCCCCCTTTTTCCCCCAAAATATCTTATCCCCTTCTGAAATTGCCCCATCGTGATCCCCCCTTTATGTAAAAAATGCCCCCTCGATCCCCCCTTTTTTTCAGAAATGGCCCCATCTTTTTCCCCCCTTTCCCCCAAAAAAATGCCCCCGTGATCCCCCCTTTTTGTGAAATATGCCCCCCCCTGATCCCCCCCTTTAGTAAAAAAATAAACCCCTTTTTGAAATTTCCCTTTATGTGAAAATGCCCATCAAACCCCCCCCTTTGAAAATATGCCCCCCCAAAAAAACCCCTTCATGTAAAAAAGCCCCCAGATCCACTTCAGTAAAAAATGCCCCCCCCCTGATCCCATTCTGGGGAAAAAATGCCCCCAAAAACCCCTTTTGTGTAATAAGCCCCAAACATTTTCCCCCCCATTAGAAATAAGCCCCAACATGATCCCATTTTGCAGAAAAAATTTCCCCCCCCCCTGATCCCCTTTTTTTGTAAAAGCCCCAAATGATCCCTTTTTTTTTAGAAATATCCCCCCCCCTGATCCCTTCATGTAGAAAAAATACCCCATCATGATCCCATTTATGTAGAAAAAAGGGGCAAATGATCCCATTTATGTAAAATATCCCCATCATTAAACCCCCCTTTTTTAGAAATAAGGGGCCCCCAGATCCCTTTATGTAAAAAAAGCCAATCATGATCCCATTTGGGAGAAAATGCCCCCTTTTGATCCCCTTTTTTTAAAAAAAACCCCCAAACATGACCATTCATGTAAAAAAATGCCCCCCAGGGCCCCTTTATGAGAAAATGCCCCCAAGACCCCCTTTATGCGAAAAAATTTGGGCCCCATGATCCCTTCTGTGAAAATCCCCATTCCCTGACCCCCCCTTTTTTTCCCAAAATGCACCCCCTTAAACCCCCTTTTAAAAAAGCCCCCCCCTTTTTTCCCCTTCAGTGAAAAATTTTTTTCCCTATGATCCCCCTTTAGTAAAATTCCCCCCCTTTTTTCCCCCCTTTTTGAAAAAACCCCCCCCCGGGTCCCCCATTAGAAAAATTTCCCCCCCGATCCCCTTTATGAAATGTCCAAAAAAAGATTTCCCCTTTTTAAAATATCCCCCCCCTGATCCCCCCTTTTTTAGAAATAAATTTACAGATCCCATTTAGTAGAAAATTTCCCCTTTTGGGTCCCCCCTGTAGAAATATCCCCCCCCCGACCCCTTTTTTTTAAAATTGCCCCATAGCCCCCCCTTTTTTAAAAATATCCCCCATGATCCCCTTATTTGAAAATTTCCCCTCAGTTCCTTTTTTGTAAAATAGCCCTATCATGACCCCCCCATGTAGAAAAAAACCAATCATTTATCCCATTTATGTAAAAAGCCCCATTGATCCCCCTTTTTGTATAAATCCCCACATGTCCCTTCATGGAAAAAAAACCCAAAATCCCATTCGTAAAAATGCCCCTTTAGATCCAAAAATTTTTTAAAAAAACCATCATGATCCATTCATGTAGAAATATGTCCTATCATATCCCCTTTTTTTAGAAATAGCCCATATTTTCCCCCCATGAGAAAAATTTTCCCCTCGTGATCCCATTTTTTATAATATGCCCCCTAAAGACCCATTTTATACAAAAAAACCCCCTATATCCCCTTTTAGTAAAATTGCCCATCAGATCCCCCCTTTTTTCGGGAAATTGCCCCCCTGACCCCCTTTTTTTCGAAATAGCCCATATGACCCCCTTTTTGAGAAAATGCCCCCTCTGTCCCTTCATGTAAAATATGCCCCCCCCTGATCCCCCTTTGAGAAATATGCCCACATGACCCTTCAGTAGAAAAAATCCCTCATGATTCCCCCTTTATGTAGGGAAAAATTTTCCCCCCAAGATCCCCTTATTGAAAAACCCCAACTTTTTTTTCCCCCCAATTTTAAAAAAGCCCCCCCCCTGTTCCCCCTTATGTAAAAAAACCCCAACTGATCCCATTATGAAAAATCCCCCTCATGACCCTTTTAAAAGCCCCTTTATTCCCCTTTTTTGTAAAATATCCCCCCCATGTCCCCATTTTTGAAAAAAGCCCCCCCCCTGATCCCCCTTGAGAAAAAGCCCCTTTATGCCCCCCCCATGAGAAATCCCCCTAAACCCCTTTATTAGAAAAAAGCCCCAAACTGTCCCTTCATTAGAAATTGCCCCTCAAACCCCCCTTTTTTTTGGAAAATTTCCCCCCCCCTGCCCCTTCATGTAAAAAAGCCCCCCCCCTGATCCCCCTTTTTTTTAGAAATAAGCCCCCAATCCCCTTTAGAGAAATTCCCCCCATGATTTCCCCCCCTGTAGAAATAAGCCCCCAAAAGACCCCAGTAGGAAAAATTTCCCCATCCTTATTCCCCCCAATTTGAATATGCCCCATCAGACCCCTTCATGAAAAAAAATCCCCCCGGGTCCCCCCCCTTTTAGAAATCCCCCCAGTTTCCCCCCCTTAGAAAAAAGCCCCAAAAAGATCCCTTTTAAGGGAAAAATGCCCCCCCCCGATCCCCCTTTATGGAAAAAAAGCCCCTCATGATCCCCTTATGAAAATAAGCCCAAAAAAAGCCCCCTTTAGTAGAAAAATCCCCTCGGGCCTTTATGTTTGAAAAAACCCCTCATATCCCCTTTTGAGAAAATGCCCCCTCATGATTCCCCCCCGAGAAAAATTCCCCCCGATTTCCCCCCCAGTAGAAATTCCCCCTCCTGCCCCTTCATGAAAAAATAACCCCCCCCCCGATCCCCTTCTGAGAAAATGGGCCCCCCCCCGGGTCCCCCTTTTGTAGAAAAAACCCCAAACCCGATCCATTATGGAAAAAAAGGGCCCCCCCAAACCCCCCCCATTTAAAAAATGCCCATATCCCCCCTTAAGAAAAATTTTCCCCAAATTTTTTTCCCCTTTTTTTTTAGAAATATGCCCCCCAGATTTTTCCCCTTAAAAAACCCCAAAAAAATATTTCCCCCTTGACCCCTTATGTAGAAATGCCCCCTTTATGACCCTTCTTTAGAAAAAAAACCCCCCATGTCCCCTTTTATGTAAAAAATTTCCCCCTCATGATCCCCTTTAGAAATAAACCCCCCATGATCCCCTTTTGTGAAAATATTTTCCCCTTAAAAAACCCCCTTTTTATTTTAAAAATTTTCCCAAAAAAACCCCCCCTTTTTTTTAGAAATATCCCAAACTGACCCCTTTTTTGAGAAAAAGCCCCCCTTTTTATTCATTAGAATATTCCCCCCAAAGATCCCCTTTTTTGGAAAAATTTCCCACATGATCCCTTTTTTTAAAAAAAGCCCCCTCATGTCCCCCTTAGGAAATATGCCCCTAAATTTCCCCCCATGAGAAAAGCCCCCCATGATCCCCTTTATGAAAAATTGGGGCCCCCCTTTTTCCCCCCCATGAAAATAGCCCCCTTTATGATCCCTTCATGTAGAAATTCCCCTGACCCCTTTTTTTAAAAAACCCTCATGATCCCCCCCAGGAGAATAAAACCCCCCTGATCCCTTTTAGTAGAAAAAGCCCCCTCATGATTCCCCCTTATGTAAA
>JARQOD010002485.1:0-77161 GCA_033576555.1 Oophaga sylvatica
GAGGCTACTGGGGTGTATATATAGAGTCTGCTGGGCTGTAAGGTTCTGTGTACATGTTCCTGAAACTCAGTTTGTTCGTCAGCCATTTTACTTTCTGTCTTGCTGCAGCTATCTTGCCCTCAGTCAAAATGGAGTTTCCAGCTTGCATGTTCCCGCCCTGATTCTCTCCTTTTGCTTCTTAAGCAGCCACAGCTGAGCAATCAGTGCTTCAGAATCTAGCCTGCAGTGAACCTGTGACCTGACTCCTAAAGCCTTGGACCTTGTACTCCAGCTATTCCTACTGAGGAAACTCTGAAGCACTTGTGGACTCTGAACCCTGCTCTTTGAAAGACCCACGTTTGCATTGTCTTACGGTAACAGAGAAGAAGATCCTGAACCTGTTGTGGAGAGTGATTGCTGAGCTTAGATTACTCTGGCCTGCTGTGTCTCCTGCTTCTGTGTCTGCAAACTGTGTGACTATTTTTGCCAACTTGTATGAAGTAATACAAGACTTTCTATATCAAACCTGTGTCTCATGTATTTTCATCGCACCCAAGCACAAGACGCTATATGAACTGTACTACATACATTACAAGATTCTGAAGCCAAAACGTTTAGTGTCTGCTGGGTCTGGAAAGGCTGTGTCTGCTGTAACTGTGGATATTGGATGTCCGGTTGTACTTTCTGTGATGACATTGGTTGTGACTTTCCACAACCATTCCAGGTGAGCAATTCCCTTAAGTGTTTTTTTTTCTGCAGTGTTACCACAGGTAAACACTATTGTTTTTTTTTTTCTCTTTTCTCTTTTTTGTCTGCTGTAACTGTGGATATCAGATGTCCGGGTGAACTTTCTGTGATGATAGTGGTTGTGACTTCTCACAACCATTCCAGGTGAGCAGTTCCCTTAATTTTTTTTCTCTCTGCAGTGTTACCACAGGTAAACACTATTGTTTTTTTTTTTTCTCCTCTCCTCTTCTTCCAGTACTCCTGTCTTAAAAGATCTGGAAAATGGAGGCCCGCATAAAGGAACTTTGCGGAGTGACTGATAATATCCTTGCAGATTTGCAGAATATAAAGACCCGTTTTTCAAGCCTACAGGACCTCACTAATCACAATTTGCAAGTGTTTGGACAGACTGCCCAGGATTTGCGAGCCAGGATTGAGGTTCTAGAAGAGCGAGTCCAGGTTCCTGCCGTAGCCCGAGTTCTGGGATTCCCAAGTTGCCCCCTTTTCGTTTTGGCGGTGAACGTGAGAAATTCAGGGGATTTATTAATCAATGCAATCTTTTTTTTTCTGCACATGCTTCACAATTTCCCACTGAACGATCTAAGGTGCTTACTATAATTATGTTGCTTACCAACAAGGCTTTGATGTGGGCAAACCCTCTGATTGAGACTGAGGATGATTGTTTGAATCACCTTGATGCTTTTATTTCAGCCATGGGGCAGGTGTTTGATGACCCCAATCGAGGTGCAACAGCTGAAGCAGCCATGTTAGCTTTGCGCCAAGGTAAGCACTCGGTAGCTGAATATGCCTTGGATTTCAGGAGATGGGCCCTTGATACCACCTGGGACAGTTCCGCCAAAAAATCTATTTTTCGAAAGGGGTTATCTCCACTGATTAAGGATGAACTTGCTCGTGCCGACCCTCCCACTGCGTTAGGTGACTTTATTAACTACTGCATCCGTATTGATACTCGTCTGACTGAACGCAGGCAAGAGAGATGGTTCGAAAGCAATCGTACTAACCTTTTCCTACCTTCCTCTCCAGCTAAGGAACCTTTGAGTAGGATTACACGGGAACCTGAACCTGAACCCATGCAGGTAGACTCTTTACAACGACGGGTTAGTGATGCACGCAAGGAACATCGTTTAAGGAAAATCTATGTTTCTATTGTGGTAAGTCAGGGCACTTCATTATAAACTGCCCCAGCCGTTCTCGTAAGACTACTGCAGCACTCATTCATTGTGAGTGTTGCGAGAGGGGATCTGTCAGGTCCGAGCCTCAGGCTCCAGAGAGATCTGCAGCAACAGATCTTGATTTCTCGGACTTAAACTCCGTTACCTCTGAGGACGTTGACTGTGTAAACGCTGCCATTTTTCAAGTTTCCTCAGCGGTGTCCCAGCTGAGTTGTAAGAAAAACAATTCTCATTGCTTTCTTTCCATCAAACTCTGGGTTGACTCCGCTTGGGTGTCTAGCTCTGCTATGATCGACTCAGGGGCAAGTGGAAATTTTATGGATGTCTCCTTTGCTCTAAAACAGGGGATACGTTCAGTGAAGAAGGCTACTCCAGTACAGATGGAAACTGTGGATGGCTCCCTGCTGACCTCTGGACCAGTGGATCAGGAAACAGAGCCTTTGAGGGTTCTTATGGGTAAAGATCATCAAGAGAAACTGTCCTTTATGCTTATCTCTTCTCCCCACTTTCCCATTATTCTAGGGCTACCATGGCTGCAGGCTCAGAATCCTACCATTAACTGGGAGACCAAGGAATTACACTTTCCAGAGAAACAGATGAGTCCAAAAGTTTCAGCTTGCTCTGTTCCTAAAGGAACCATGTCAGCCCCTGAACTACCAGCTGTATACCAGGACTATGTGGATTTATGTGACAAGAAGAAAGCTGACCAGCTTCCTCCTCACCGTCCATATGATTGTCCAATTGAATTATTGCCTGGAGCAGAGATACCTTTTGGTAAGATCTACCCCCTGGCGGGGCCCGAGCTAAAGGCTTTAAAGGATTACATAGACGAAAATCTAGCCAAGGGCTTCATACGCCCCTCTTCATCTCCTGCAGGTGCACCCATCTTCTTTGTAAAGAAGAAAGATGGATCTCTGAGACCATGCGTAGACTATAGGGAACTCAATAAGGTTACTATTAGAAACCGTTATCCATTGCCTTTAATCCCTGAGTTATTGGAGAGAGTGCGACATGCCAAAATTTTCTCTAAACTAGATCTTCGTGGGGCCTATAACTTAGTCCGTATTAGACCTGGGGATGAATGGAAGACTGCATTCAGGTCACGCTATGGACACTTTGAATATCTAGTTATGCCTTTTGGTCTGAGTACCGCCCCAGCCACTTTCCAACACTTGGTGAATGACATCTTCAGGGATCTCCTAGATACATTCGTGGTAATTTATTTGGATGATATTCTAATTTTTTCTAACTCCACAGAGGAACATCATGGACATGTGAGAATGGTCTTGGAACGTCTAAGACAAAATCATCTTTACATCAAACTTGAAAAGTGTGAATTCCATAGGACCGAAATTCAATTTCTGGGGTATGTACTGTCTACACAAGGAATTAGTATGGATGGAAGCAAAACCCAAGCCATCAAGGATTGGCCAAGTCCTAGAAATGTGAAGGAGGTACAGCGCTTCATCGGGTTTGCCAACTTCTATAGACGTTTCATTAGAAATTTCTCTGAGGTAGTGTCACCTATCACCCAACTTACCCGGAAAGAGTCTAGGTTCTCCTGGACTCCCCAAGCCCAGGAAGCATTTTCCCGTCTAAAAGATAAATTTACCACTGCACCTATCCTAGTACATCCCAACCCCGAGCTTGCCTTCATAATAGAGGTGGATGCTTCAGACTGTGCCGTTGGAGCTATACTCTCTCAGAGAACAGGTGAGAAGAATGTCTTGCATCCCTGTGCCTTCTTTTCCCAGCAGTTGTCTTCGGCTGAGAGGAACTACGATGTGGGCAATAGAGAGTTGTTGGCCATTATTGCCGCCTTCAAAGAATGGAGACACCTTCTTCATGGAGCTGCACAGCAAATAGTCGTCCTGACAGATCATCGTAACCTTGAGTTTATCAGGTCGGCTAAGTGCCTGACTCCTCGCCAGGCTCGCTGGAATCTTTTCTTAAACCAATTTAATTTTATCATTTCTTATAGACCAGGATCGCGCAATGGAAAGGCTGATGCACTCTCTAGGATTTACTCAGCAGAGACACGTCCAATTACTCCTCCTAAGACTATTCTTCCTGACTCTAGATTCCTAGGAGTAATTCATAATCAAGACCTACTTAAGGACATCAAGGAAGCATACCATGCGGATTACTTTTTGGCACAACCCCCAAGGGACTTAAGTCTTGTCTTTAAGAATGGTGTGTGGATTCAGGGACAACGCCTGTATATTCCTGAAACAGTCAGATTGAGAGTATTGCAACTCATTCACGATTCCAAGATAGCTGGGCATAGAGGAATTCTAAAGACACAGGAATTTCTCTCTCGTTTCTTTTGGTGGCCCACTTGCAGGAAGGATGTTTTAAACTATGTCACTTCATGTGAAGTCTGTGCAAGATGCAAAACACCTCGCTCCTCACCAACTGGTCTGTTACAGCCTCTTCCCACCCCGTCCCGCCCGTGGGGATCCATTTCTATGGACTTCATTGTGGAGTTACCAACCTCTCAAGGGAAGAACACCATTCTAGTGGTGGTTGACCGTCTAACAAAGGCAGCTCATTTTATCCCTTGTGTCGGCTTACCCACTGCAAAACAGACATCAGATTTGATGATTAAAGATGTGTTTCGCTTACATGGAGTACCGGATGAGGTTATTTCGGATCGAGGGGTGCAATTCACTTCTAGGTTTTGGCAAAATTTCTGTGCAGCATTGGACATTAAAGTAAACCTTTCTTCTGCTTTTCATCCCCAGACTAATGGACAGACCGAACGAACCAATCAAACCCTGAAGCAGTATCTCCGCTGCTTTATCTGCCACCTACAGGATGATTGGGTGGATCTACTTCCATTAGCTGAGTTCTCGTATAACAACTCTCAGAGTGCCTCCACTAAGCAGTCTCCTTTTTACTCTAATCTAGGTTATCATCCTAACATTCTACCACGATTTCCCATAGAAACGCCTTTACCAGCAGTGGCTGAAAGAATCACGTCTTTACAGAAGAATATGGATCTTCTAAAGGAGAATCTGGAATCGGCTCAGGAAAGGTACAAGAAAGCAGCAGATAAATTTCGTAAACCTGCACCAGCTTTCAAGGTAGGAGACTTGGTCTGGCTGTCAACCAGAAATCTTAAGTTAAGGATTCCATCGTCTAAGTTGGGACATAAGTACATTGGACCCTATAAAATCAGTAAAATTATAAGTGCCGTTGCTTGTCGTCTTCAACTGCCCAGAACTATGAGAATTCACCCTGTCTTTCATGTATCCCTACTAAAGGCTGCGACACCCAATACATTTCCTGGACGTTCTTCTCCTTGCCCTGACCCAGTGCTAGTCGATGGTCAGGAAGAATTTGTGGTGGAAAGGATTTTAGATTCCAGGTTGTATAGAAATCAGTTACAATATCTGATTAAATGGCAGGGCTACCCAGTGGAGGACAACTCATGGGAACCAGTCAATAACGTTAATGCTCCTCGCTTGCTCCGTCAGTTTCATCAGAGGTACCCACACAAGCCTGGCCTGAGGTCATCCGGAGGTTGTCCCTAAGGGGGGAGTAATGTAAGGTTCTGTGTACATGTTCCTGAAACTCAGTTTGTTCGTCAGCCATTTTACTTTCTGTCTTGCTGCAGCTATCTTGCCCTCAGTCAAAATGGAGTTTCCAGCTTGCATGTTCCCGCCCTGATTCTCTCCTTTTGCTTCTTAAGCAGCCACAGCTGAGCAATCAGTGCTTCAGAATCTAGCCTGCAGTGAACCTGTGACCTGACTCCTAAAGCCTTGGACCTTGTACTCCAGCTATTCCTACTGAGGAACTCTGAAGCACTTGTGGACTCTGAACCCTGCTCTTTGAAAGACCCACGTTTGCATGGACTTACGGTAACAGAGAAGAAGATCCTGAACCTGTTGTGGAGAGTGATTGCTGAGCTTAGATTACTCTGGCCTGCTGTGTCTCCTGCTTCTGTGTCTGCAAACTGTGTGACTATTTTTGCCAACTTGTATGAAGTAATACAAGACTTTCTATATCAAACCTGTGTCTCATGTATTTTCATCGCACCCAAGCACAAGACGCTATATGAACTGTACTACATACATTACATGGGCTGGGGTGTATATAGAGGCTGGTGGGGTGTATATAGAGGCTGCTGAGCTATATATAGAGGCTGCTGGGGTGTATATAGAGGCTGCTGAGCTGTATATAGAGTCTGCTGGGCTGTATATAGAGGCTGCTGGGATGTATATAGAGGCTGCTGGGTTGTATATAGAGGCTGCTGGGATGTATATAGAGGCTGCTGGGATGTATATGGAGGCTGCTGGGGTGTATATAGAGGATGCTGGGGTGTATATAGAGGCTTCTGGGGTGTATATAGAGGCTGCTGGGGTGTATATAGAGGGTGGTGGGGTGTAGGGTGTTGGGGTGTATATAGAGGCTGCTGGGGTGTATATAGAGGCTTCTGGGGTGTATATAGAGGCTTCTGGGGTGTATATAGAGGCTGCTGGGGTGTATATAGAGGCTGCTGGGGTGTATATAGAGTCTGCTGGGCTGTATATAGAGTCTGCTGGGCTGTATATAGAGGCTGCTGGGGTGTATATAGAGGCTGCTGGGGTGTATATAGAGGCTGCTGGGGTGTATATAGAGGCTGCTGGGGTGTATATAGAGGATGCTGGGGTGTATATAGAGGCTTCTGGGGTGTATATAGAGGCTTCTGGGGTGTATATAAAGGCTTCTGGGGTTTATATAGAGGCTGCTGGGGTGTATATAGAGGCTGCTGGGGTGTATATAGAGGCTGCTGGGCTGTATATAGAGGCTTCTGGGGTTTATATAGAGGCTGCTGGGGTGTATATAGAGGCTGCTGGGGTGTATATAGAGGCTGCTGAGCTGTATATAGAGGCTGCTGGGGTGTATATAGAGTCTGCTGGGGTGTATATAGAGGCTGCTGGGGTGTATATAGAGGCTGCTGAGCTGTATATAGAGGCTTCTGCGGTGTATATAGAGGCTTCTAGGCTTTATATAGAGGCTGCTGAGCTGTATATAGAGGCTGGAGGGGTGTATATAGAGGCTGCTGGGCTGTATATAGAGGCTGCTGGGATGTATATAGAGGCTACTGGGGTGTATCTAGAGGCTACTGGGGTGTATATAGAGGCTGCTGGGGTGTATATAGAGGATGCTGAGCTATATATAGTCTGCTGGGCTGTATATAGAGGCTGCTGGGCTGTATATATAGGCTGCTGGGGTACATATAGAGGCTGCTGGGCTGTATATAGAGGCTACTGGGGTGCATATAGAGGCTGCTAGGGTGTATATAGAGGCTTCTGGGGTGTATGTAGAGGCTTCTAGGCTTTATATAGAGGCTGCTGAGCTGGATATAGAGGCTGCTGGGCTGTATATAGAGGCTGCTGGGGTGTATATAGAGGCTGCTGAGCTGTATATAGATGCTGCTGGGGTGTATATAGAGTCTGCTGGGGTGTATATAGAGGCTGCTGGGGTGTATATAGAGGCTGCTGAGCTGTATATAGATGCTGCTGGGGTGTATATAGAGTCTGCTGGGGTGTATATAGAGGCTGCTGGGGTGTATATAGAGGCTACTGGGGAGTATCTAGAGGCTGCTGGGGTGTATATAGAGGATGCTGGGGTGTATATAGAGGCTTCTGGGGTTTATATAGAGGCTGCCTTGGTGTATATAGAGGCTGCTGGGGTGTATATAGAGGCTGCTGGGGTGTATATAGAGGCTGCTGGGATGTATATAGAGGCTGCTGGGGTGTATATAGAGGGTGGTGGGGTGTATATAGAGGCTGCTGGGGTGTATGTTGAGGCTGCTGGGGTGTATGTTGAGGCTGTTGGGATGTATATAGAGGCTTCTGGGGTTTATATAGAGGCTGCTGGGGTGTATATAAAGGCTTCTGGGGTTTATATAGAGGCTGCTGGGGTGTATATAGAGGCTGCTGGGGTGTATATAGAGGCTGCTGGGATGTATATAGAGGCTGCTGGGATGTATATAGAGGCTGCTGGGGTGTATATAGAGGCTGCTGGGGTGTATATAGAGGCTTCTGGGGTGTATATAGAGGCTGCTGGGGTGTATATAAAGGGTGGTGGGGTGTATATAGAGGGTGGTGGGGTGTATATAGAGGCTGCTGGGGTGTATATAGAGGCTTCTGGGGTGTTTATAGAGGCTGCTGGGGTGTATATAGAGGCTGCTGGGGTTTATATAGAGGCTGCTGGGCTGTATATAGAGTCTGCTGGGCTGTATATAGAGGCTGCTGGGGTGTATATAGAGGCTGCTGGGTTGTATATAGAGGCTGCTGGGATGTATATAGAGGCTGCTGGGATGTATATAGAGGCTGCTGGGGTGTATATAGAGGATGCTGGGGTGTATATAGAGGCTTCTGGGGTGTATATAGAGGCTGCTGGGGTGTATATAAAGGCTTCTGGGGTGTATATAGAGGCTGCTGGGGTGTATATAGAGGCTGCTGGGCTATATATAGAGGCTTCTGGGGTTTATATAGAGGCTGCTGGGGTGTATATAGAGGCTGCTGGGGTGTATATAGAGGCTGCTGAGCTGTATATAGAGGCTGCTGGGGTGTATATAGAGGCTGCTGGGGTGTATATAGAGGCTGCTGGGGTGTATATAGAGGCTGCTGAGCTGTATATAGAGGCTTCTGCGGTGTATATAGAGGCTTCTAGGCTTTATATAGAGGCTGCTGAGCTGTATATAGAGGCTGGTGGGGTGTATATAGAGGCTGCTGGGCTGTATATAGAGGCTGCTGGGGTGTATATAGAGGCTACTGGGGTGTATCTAGAGGCTACTGGGGTGTATATAGAGTCTGCTGGGGTGCATATATAAAGGCTGCTGGGGTGTATATAGAGGATGCTGAGCTATATATAGTCTGCTGGGCTGTATATAGAGGCTGCTGGGCTGTATATATAGGCTGCTGGGGTACATATAGAGGCTGCTGGGCTGTATATAGAGGCTACTGGGGTGCATATAAAGGCTACTGGGGTGCATATAGAGGCTGCTGGGGTGTATATAGAGGCTTCTGGGGTGTATATGAGTCGCACTTAGTACCGGGGCAATGGGGTACTCTGAGCCGAGCCCATGGGAACCTATGGGAGTTGTCACTGGTAGCGGTGGCTCGGTCCGTGGCCCCGGGCGCTCATACAATGGGGGAATATTTACAGGGGATATTTAGGATAGGTAGTTCGTGACGCCACCTGTGGTATCTGGTTAATTGAACCAGCGCTGCTATTAGGTTCTTCACAGGGGATGTTATGGGGGCAGCTGGGTGGTAGTCTCCCACAGGTGAGACGGGTCCCTGGAAGTCTATGGTGATGATGATGCAGGGTATAGATAATAATTCAGTCAACACAAAATAGCTTCTTTTCATACCTTTTACTGGTAGATGGTTCACGTAGATCCCGGGGAGCTGGTCGGGGTGGAGAATGCACATTCGGGTAACCGCTGAGCAGGTTAGAGGCCTCCTTTACTTCGAATGTAGGTGAGTCCAACTTGCCTGAAGCGAAGTTAACTCTGAATCTCCAGCTTTCTCAATAGCTGTACTGCCCGGCCAACATTGTGATGGAAACTTCTAAGTGGTGAAAACTAAGTCTATATTTGCTGATCAGGCTAGACTCCTGTTTTCCCTGTCTCCGGTTACGTATTGACACTTAGGGCTGCTCTCTGCGACCTGTAGTCCAGATGCCTCCGGTGTTCTTGTTACTAAGCTTGAAACTGTAGCAACGCTTCGGACCCCGGTGTCCGGCAATTTAGTGCAGGCAATCCAATACCTAAAGCACTTCTCTATCTTCTCCACTGTGCCCTTCGCCCTGCTTCTGCTCTTTGCATAAGCACTTGTAGCTTTCGATGGAAATAGTCAGCTTTCTTCCAAGCTCGCTGAGTAGCTCTCAGTTTCCTCCTTGTTTCAGCTTCTACTGAGGTACTGATTAAGGGTAGCTCTGACTAGGCTAGGATGATGCACTTCACCCGTACTAGCCTCCACTTCTTTGTCAGGTGAGCTACGCTAGCTCTGCGAGGATTCAGTCCTCTCTCCTCTCCAAGTCCAGACTGAACTGGCACTGAACTGCACTGTCTGAAGACAGGAAACTGACTGACTGATCTGAGCTCTTCTCAGACAGGAAACAGACTGGTCTGCACTGTCCTGAGACAGGAAGCTTGACTCTGCTACGTGTCACTACCTCCTATACCCCTGGTGGGTGTGTCTGAAAGTGTGAGTGACATGAATGATAACAAGCTTTTGTGGTTACCTTCCTGTGCATTCTCCTGGATTTCATGTGTGTGCCTGCGTAGCTGGGCTACACATCCCCCCTTGGTAAAACACAGCACTCCCGGGCTGTAAAAGAGAAAAAGAACATTTTGTTTTGCATTAACAACAACATTATAACTCTTCCCATCCGGGAGGTACGAATTCTTGAACGTTACAATTTGTACAATAGGAAAATACAAAAGTATCAAAATATCAAGATATCAAACGTTTTCATATATACAAGATACTTGTGGAGGACCCGCACCAAAAACCTCCCACGTGGGTCCTGGGTGGGCTTGCAGGACTTCTGACCGCAGACCTCACTCTAGGCCACACCATACGGGTTTTTCTTCAGAGGTAGATAGTAATGGTTTCGTGTAAAACCAAGATAATGCACCGTAGTGCAAACTATTTACATGAAAGTTTTTGGGCTGGCATAGTCCACAGCCACGCAGTCCATTGGCATGGTTAAAACACATTTCAAATAATTACATTAATACTTTTTCAAACTTTATACAATCTTTCAGATGCAATAAACCCTATCTGGGTCTTGCTAACTAGTCCACTAGGACTACTCCTGATAGCGAATAGGTAGTTTACCCTTAGTGATACGTTCTGACCTACGTGGGGTAGCGTCAGGTATAGTAGTCTCTAACCTTTCTGTTCTGCGTAACGGCAAACTATAGACACGACTCCACCTCTCTAGGGACCTGGCAAGCATGCTAGCGACTGGAGGAGGCGGTACTGCTTCACCAGCTTCACCAGAGGACTCCACTTCTTGTGGTGCTGCTTCTTGCGGGTCCGCTGCTTGGGGTTCTGATGGTTGAGGGTCTGCCGGAACAGGTTCTTCTGGAACTGGCTCAACGGGCACAATTGGTATGACTGGTTGTAGAGACTCCTCTTGCGGTTGATAAAACTGCAGCACAGGAATAATTACAGCATCTCCCAATCTGGGCCAATCCGCAGGTAAATCTCCCAAATCCGTATGTATGACCGCTTCAGCATTCTCTTCTTGATGGACAACAGGGTTTTCTTCACGGAGCTTTAATGGGCAAGGACACAACTTTAAATGATCTCTGGACACCGTTGCCGTCGTTTTTCCTCCATCCTTACTAATGGTACAGACCTTTCTGTTATCAAAATTGGAATTTTGCACGACGTAAGGCTCCTGTTCCCACTGATCATCCAACTTGTGTGTTCTTCTTTTCCTTTTGAGCACCATTTCTCCAGGCATTAAAGGCTTAGCGGGAGCATTTTTGTTATAGTTCTTCTCTTGCTTTTCTCTTACTTTGTTGAGACTGTCTTCTACGCAGGCTTGTACTCTCTTGTACTGTTCCTGTCGAGTTGTGTCCCAATCTTCAACACTGTCATCAGCCTCTGGTTCTACCACTCCCAGCTCCAAATCCATTGGCAGTCTTCCAGGTCTTGCTCTCATAAGGTAAGCTGGAGTGCAGTTAGTGGAACTTACTGGGATGTGGTTGTACAAGTCAACCAGGTCAGGTAACAAGTCTGGCCACCGATTTCTTTCTTCCAGGGGTACAGTTTTCAGTAAATCCATGACAATGTGATTCATCTTTTCACAAAGGCCGTTGGTCTGAGGGTGGTATGGTGTTGTTCTGATCTTTTTGCATCCATACAGTTGACAGAATTCCTGAAACAGTTCAGCTTCAAATGCAGGACCTCGATCAGTCAGTACCTGCTCGGGATATCCGTGTGGTCTGCAGAAACTGGCTTGGAAGGTTCTTGCTGCTGTCTCTGCTGTCATATCTTTGACAGGGGCGACCACCAGAAACCTGGAATAGTGATCCACCATGGTCAGGGCATATGAGTATCCTGACCTGCTTGGGGACAACTTGACGTGATCCAATGCTACGATCTCCAGGGGACGAGTCGTCCGGATAGGCTGCAGGGGTGCTCTCTGACTATGATAGTCTTTTCGTCTGAGACCACAGGGTCCACAGTTCCGGCACCACTTCTCGATGGAGCTGCGCATCCCTACCCAGTAGAACCGACACCTTAACAGGGTCTCCAGTTTTTTCCAGCCAAAGTGTCCTGCTTGATCGTGGTAAGCTTCCAACACCATTTGGATGTCTGCTTTGGGGACCACTATCTGCCAAACCATTTCATGGGTCCTTGGGTCGACGTATCTCCTGCACAACTTCTCTCGGTATATGAACACACCGGCTTCTTTCATTCCACAGGAGCTTTGCTGGCATGGATGCATCTTTCTCCAAGGAGGAACCTTCCTGTTTTATCAGCTCCTTAACACGGCTGACCACGGGATCGCTGTCCTGAGTCTCTTTCCAGCTGTGATGAGGTAAAGGGTTCAACATCTCACCACACCGCTTTCTGTAGACTCGTTGCTCTTGGACCATCCCATTTCGGTGGAACGCAGGTAGCTCAATTTCTTCCAGATCGTCTGACTCTTCCTCTGTGTCAGATTCATGCGGCATTCTGGACAAGGCGTCCGCGTTGGCATTTTTACGGCCTGCCCTGTACTTGATGGTAAACTGGTAATTTGACAACCGAGCCATCCAACGTTGCTCCATGGCTCCCAGCTTGGCTGTTTCCAGATGCGTCAAGGGGTTATTGTCTGTAAACGCAGTGAACCTGTTGGAGGCAAGGTAATGTTTAAATCTTTCGGTAATGGCCCAGACCAGCGCCAAGAACTCCAGTTTGAAGCTGCTATAGTTTTCCGGATTCCTCTCAGTTGGCCGGAGTTTTCTGCTGGCATATGCGATGACTTTTTCTTGGCCGTTCTGCTTCTGACTGAGGACCGCTCCTAATCCTTCGTTACTGGCATCTGTGTATAGCAGGAACGGTTGGCTGTAATCTGGGTAGGCTAAGATTTCATCACCGGTAAGGATCTCTTTCATCTCTTTGAATGCCTCAGCTTGTTCTTTTCCCCAATTGAATGGAAGGTTTCTGCTCTTAAAGGTACTGCCACACTAAACAATCCCGCTAGCGATCACGATAACGACGCATACTAATGCGATCGCTAGCGGGATTGTTTCTATATCACTAAGTGCGGCCACATTTAGCGATATAGTTAACGACGCTATCGCCGTTAGCGATCTTCTTAACGACTTTAGCGGTACAAAAGTACCGCTAAATCGCTAAGAAAAGGTGCCACACTAGCGATATATACTTACCCAGCGGGAGCGCCGACGAGAAAATAGGGTCCGGAACGATTCCAGCGATGAGCGAGATCACAGCAGGAAGCTCGTCGCTGGCAGATGCCGCACTGAACAACATCGCTAACGGGATCGCTAAATAGTGACGTTTTTTAGCGATCCGTTAGCGATATTGTTCAGTGTGGCATACCCTTTAGAGGTTGTCCTACCAGGAGGTCCTGCAAAGGCGCCGCTTTCTTAGTGTAATCTTTTACAAACCTCCTGTAGTAACCTGTTAGTCCCAGGAACTGACGCACCTCCTTTAGGTTCTTCGGCTCTGGCCATTTCTGAATAGCTGTGACCTTCTCGGGGTCCGGCGCTACTCCTTCGGAACTGACAATGTGCCCCAAGTACTGTACCTTCCGTTTGAGCAGGTGGCATTTAGAGGGCTTTAGTTTCATCCCAAACTTGGACAATGACTCAAATACCTCCGCCAGGTGCTTCAGATGATCTTCATATGTCTTAGAGTACACAATTACGTCGTCCAAGTACAGCAGCACAGTTTCGAAGTTGAGATGTCCTAGACAGCTCTCCATCACCCTCTGGAATGTTCCTGGGGCACTGCTGAGACCAAACGGCATCCTGTCGAACTCGCAGAGTCCCATTGGGGTGGTGAAAGCAGTTTTCTCCCGGTCCTCCTCAGCCACAGCCACTTGCCAGTACCCACTAGTAAGGTCGAGGGTAGAAAAGTAGTTAGCCGTTTTCAGAGCAGCTAAGGATTCCTCTATACGTGGTAATGGGTATGCATCTTTATGTGTTATACGATTTACTTGCCTATAGTCTACACACATTCGCATGCTACCATCCTTTTTCTTCACTAGAACCAGAGGTGCTGCCCAGGGGCTACAACTATCCCTTATCACCCCGGCTTTCTTCATGTCATGCAGCATTTCCTTAGCTTTCTGATAGTGGGCTGGAGGTATAGGCCTGTACCGCTCTTTGATGGGAGGATGACTGCCTGTAGGGATATGATGCTGTACTCCCTTAATGGTCCCAAAATCAAGTGGATGTTTACTAAACACTTGTGCGTACTCTTGTACCACCCGTAGTACCCCCTGTTTCTGGTGGACGGAAGTGGTGTCTGCCCCTATATGAAGCTGCTGACACCAGTCCGCTACCGGGGTTGCCGGATCATTATCCTCCGCTGATTGGCGGGAGGCTAAGGACTCGGTTGTGAGGATAGAATTATTATCTACGGCATGTAATTTAGCAACTGTAGCATAACGTGGCAAATTTACTTCATCGTCCCCCCAGTTGAGAAGTCGTACTGGTACTCTCCCATTTACTACTTCCACTACCCCTCTAGCAATCATGAGTGTAGGTCTGTGTTCTGAGCGATGGGGTTCTACTACTGCTTGGTAGTTCTGTCCCCTCAGACCTATGGCTGCTCTACACCATATTAACATTTCACTCATTGGGGGTATTACAATGGGGTTCGAGTCTGTGACCCGTACATTACCGATTTCACCATCTGTAAGCTTCGCTTGCTGCTGGCACATCAGGGCCTGGATCTCCCTCTGGATCACTCCCTTCTGCTTTGGCTTGGCAACTTCAGCGAGCTGTTGGAGCAAAAACACAACTTCTCCCAGACAGTTACTGATAACGTTAGTACCTAGTATCACATTTAAGGCATTCTCCTCATTTACAGTCTTTACCACTAAAAGTCCCTGATCCTTCAGCTCCACCCTGCCCACTTTTACGTCCACGTTTTTGGCTCCAATTACTTCAACAGGGAGACCATTGGTGGCGTACACTGTCAAGTCAGGGTTTGGGGGCTGGAGACTGTCCTTTGACCAAAATTTATTGTAAAGGACATCAGGTATGATGGTCACCTGAGATCCAGTGTCCAGCAGTGCAGGGATTGCAATCCCGTCCAGAATCATGGACAGGTAGGGCCGTCCACCCACGAACCTGCGATTCCAGTCTAAGGGGCCTGATGAGTCTACTCCTGGGTGTTGGCCCTCTGACCCAGGATCGGCTCGTTTAAAGGACATTGCTGAGCCACATGACCTTTTTGGTTGCAGCGGTAGCAGACGATCTCCCGGCGAGGATGGTGTTGCTCCGGAGTCGCTCCTGGGGGTGGCGTGGTCCTCCTCCGGTGTGGCGACGTCCTCCATTTCCTCCGGTTCATCCAAGGGACATCCTCCGGACAGTCGGCTAGTAGGATCTTCCCTCCTTCCTCTTTCCGCAGTTGCAGGGCCTCCATTACAGTGGCCAAGTTCTTAGTCAGCTGGCGCACTTCTGAGCGCAGACATTCCAACTCACTAGGGGGCGCCACCTGCATTGTAGCTTCTGCCACCTGCGGGGAAAAGGTGGGTACTGCCGGCTTTAGAATGGCTTCACCCGGGTGATACTGATTTGCCACCTCAGGCTTTTCCAGGGGTCGCAGTCCCTTTATTGCCATGTCCTTCAGAGCATCAAAAGTGGCATCTGGATGATCCAAGGACCACCAGTTTACAGTCCTCCTTTCCTCTGGAGACCTCAGTCCCCGCACGAATTGCTCTTTTAACATTTGGCTCTCATCAATGGGACTTGTGGGGTTAGCCTGTTTAAGAGCTCGCAGGGCCCCCTGTAGTCGGCAGGCGTAGTCCCTAATACTGTCACCCGGTCCCTGGAAGCACTGATAAAATGCCATCCGGAGATCCGTTTCTGTGCGGTCCTCGAAGATGGCCTGTAGCTTTAAGAGAATCGCAGGTACCGACTCCTGGTCTGCAGTGGGCCAAGTCTCTACTTCTCTCTCAGCCGCACCAGCTAACTGTCCTATTACCACAGCAGCTTTTTGCTTTTCAGTCATTGAGTACATATCCAAGATGCTACATATTTTCCTTTTAAATCCTAGCAGGGTGTCTGGCTCGCCGCTGTACTGGGGGAGCCACTTCGCTCCAGGCATGTATGGGAGCGTTAGGGGCATAAGAGGGACCACCGGACCAGGTGAGGGGCCTGCACCCCCATCCTGCGGCACGACGCCAAGCGGTGGGCTATTAGGGCCACCGGCGGGGGCCGCTCCGTCTGCCGGTTGTTGCGACATGTTGATGCCCCCTTGGTTAATCTGAGCCTACCTCTTTCACAGGCTGCAGCGGTGGAGACAGGACCTTTGTCGCTGGCGTTCTGATGATGCCGCGGTATCTTGGGATGCAGTTGGCGATGCGGATTGCAATGCAGTTTGTGATGCAGTTTGCAATGCGGATTGCAATGCAGATTGTGATGCAGTTTGCGATGCGGCTCGCGATGCAGATTGGGGTGCAGGTTGGGTGCGTGTCCAGGAAACAGCGCGCTTTTTCAGGTACGCCCCCCTTCTTCACCAGCGCCTGAGGGCGCGAACATGGCGGTAAAATGGCGAAATTTGGCGCCAAACACAGCAAACAGTCTTTTTCACCAAACAGTTCAATATAGGCACACAGGACTCACAATTGCAAGTTTCGCATCCTGCTCGTGACGCCAAAGATTGAGTCGCACTTAGTACCGGGGCAATGGGGTACTCGGAGCCGAGCCCATGGGAACCTATGGGAGTTGTCACTGGTAGCGGTGGCTCGGTCCGTGGCCCCGGGCGCTCATACAATGGGGGAATATTTACAGGGGATATTTAGGATAGGTAGTTCGTGACGCCACCTGTGGTATCTGGTTAATTGAACCAGCGCTGCTATTAGGTTCTTCACAGGGGATGTTATGGGGGCAGCTGGGTGGTAGTCTCCCACAGGTGAGACGGGTCCCTGGAAGTCTATGGTGATGATGATGCAGGGTATAGATAATAATTCAGTCACACACGAAATAGCTTCTTTTCATACCTTTTACTGGTAGATGGTTCACGTAGATCCCGGGGAGCTGGTCGGAGTGGAGAATGCACATTCGGGTAACCGCTGAGCAGGTTAGAGGCCTCCTTTACTTCGAATGTAGGTGAGTCCAACTTGCCTGAAGCGAAGTTAACTCTGAATCTCCAGCTTTCTCAATAGCTGTACTGCCCGGCCAACATTGTGATGGAAACTTCTAAGTGGTGAAAACTAAGTCTATATTTGCTGATCAGGCTAGACTCCTGTTTTCCCTGTCTCCGGTTACGTATTGACACTTAGGGCTGCTCTCTGCGACCTGTAGTCCAGATGCCTCAGGTGTTCTTGTTACTAAGCTTGAAACTGTAGCAACGCTTCGGACCCCGGTGTCCGGCAATTTAGTGCAGGCAATCCAATACCTAAAGCACTTCTCTATCTTCTCCACTGTGCCCTTCGCCCTGCTTCTGCTCTTTGCATAAGCACTTGTAGCTTTCGATGGAAATAGTCAGCTTTCTTCCAAGCTCGCTGAGTAGCTCTCAGTTTCCTCCTTGTTTCAGCTTCTACTGAGGTACTGATTAAGGGTAGCTCTGACTAGGCTAGGATGATGCACTTCACCCGTACTAGCCTCCACTTCTTTGTCAGGTGAGCTACGCTAGCTCTGCGAGGATTCAGTCCTCTCTCCTCTCCAAGTCCAGACTGAACTGGCACTGAACTGCACTGTCTGAAGACAGGAAACTGACTGACTGATCTGAGCTCTTCTCAGACAGGAAACAGACTGGTCTGCACTGTCCTGAGACAGGAAGCTTGACTCTGCTACGTGTCACTACCTCCTATACCCCTGGTGGGTGTGTCTCAAAGTGTGAGTGACATGAATGATAACAAGCTTTTGTGGTTACCTTCCTGTGCATTCTCCTGGATTTTATGTGTGTGCCTGCGTAGCTGGGCTACACATCTATAGAGGCTTCTAGGCTTTATATAGAGGCTGCTGAGCTGGATATAGAGGCTGCTGGGCTGTATATAGAGGCTGCTGGGGTGTATATAGAGGCTGCTGAGCTGTATATAGATGCTGCTGGGGTGTATATAGAGTCTGCTGGGGTGTATATAGAGGCTGCTGGGGTGTATATAGAGGCTACTGGGGTGTATCTAGAGGCTACTGGGGTGTATATAGAGGCTGCTGGGGTATATATAGAGGCTGCTGGGGTGTATATAGAGGATGCTGGGGTGTATATAGAGGCTTCTGGGGTTTATATAGAGGCTGCCTTGGTGTATATAGAGGCTGCTGGGGTGTATATAGAGGCTGCTGGGGTGTATATAGAGGCTGCTGGGGTGTATATAGAGGCTGCTGGGATGTATATAGAGGCTGCTGGGGTGTATATAGAGGGTGGTGGGGTGTATATAGAGGCTGCTGGGGTGTATATAGAGGCTGCTGGGGTGTATGTTGAGGCTGCTGGGATGTATATAGAGGCTGCTGGGGTGTATATAGAGGCTGCTGGGGTGTATATAGAGGCTTCTGGGGTTTATATAGAGGCTGCTGGGGTGTATATAAAGGCTTCTGGGGTTTATATAGAGGCTTCTGGGGTGTATATAGAGGCTGCTGGGGTGTATATAGAGGCTGCTGGGATGTATATAGAGGCTGCTGGGGTGTATATAGAGGCTGCTGGGGTGTATATAGAGGCTGCTGGGGTGTATATAGAGGCTGCTGGGGTGTATATAGAGGCTGCTAGGGTGTATATAAAGGGTGGTGGGGTGTATATAGAGGGTGGTGGGGTGTATATAGAGGCTGCTGGGGTGTATATAGAGGCTTCTGGGGTGTTTATAGAGACTGCTGGGGTGTATATAGAGGCTGCTGGGGTTTATATAGAGGCTGCTGGGCTGTATATAGAGTCTGCTGGGCTGTATATAGAGGCTGCTGGGGTGTATATAGAGGCTGCTGGGTTGTATATAGAGGCTGCTGGGGTGTATATAGAGGCTGCTGGGGTGTATATAAAGGCTTCTGGGGTGTATATAGAGGCTGCTGGGGTGTATATAGAGGCTGCTGGGCTGTATATAGAGGCTTCTGGGGTTTATATAGAGGCTGCTGGGGTGTATATAGAGGCTGCTGGGGTGTTTATAGAGGCTGCTGGGGTGTATATAGAGGCTGCTGGGGTTTATATAGAGGCTGCTGGGCTGTATATAGAGTCTGCTGGGCTGTATATAGAGGCTGCTGGGGTGTATATAGAGGCTGCTGGGTTGTATATAGAGGCTGCTGGGATGTATTTAGAGGCTGCTGGGGTGTATATAGAGGCTGCTGGGGTGTATATAAAGGCTTCTGGGGTGTATATAGAGGCTGCTGGGGTGTATATAGAGGCTGCTGGGCTGTATATAGAGGCTTCTGGGGTTTATATAGAGGCTGCTGGGGTGTATATAGAGGCTGCTGGGGTGTATATAGAGTCTGCTGGGGTACATATAGAGGCTGCTGGGCTGTATATAGAGGCTTCTGGGGTTTATATAGAGGCTGCTGGGGTGTATATAGAGGCTGCTGGGTTGTATATAGAGTCTGCTGGGGTGTATACAGAGGCTGCTGGGCTGTATATAGAGGCTGCTGGGGTGTATATAGAGGGTGCTCGGGTACATATAGAGGCTGCTGGGCTGTATATAGAGGCTACTGGGGTGCATATAGAGGCTGCTGGGGTGTATATAGAGGCTTCTGCGGTGTATATAGAGGCTTCTAGGCTTTATATAGAGGCTGCTGAGCTGTATATAGAGGCTGGGGGGTGTATATAGAGGCTACTGGGGTGTATCTAGAGGCTACTGGGGTGTATATAGAGTCTGCTGGGATGTATATAGAGGCTGCTGGGGTATATATAGAGGCTGCTGGGGTGTATATATAGGCTGCTGGGGTACATATAGAGGCTGCTGGGCTGTATATAGAGGCTACTGGGGTGCATATAGAGGCTACTGGGGTGCATATAGAGGCTGCTGGGGTGTATATAGAGGCTTCTGGGGTGTATATAGAGGTTGTAGGCTTTATATAGAGGCTGCTGAGCTGTATATAGAGGCTGCTGGGGTGTATATAGAGGCTGCTGGGGTATAGATAGAGGCTGCTGGGGTGTATATAGAGGCTGCTGGGCTTATGTAGAGGCTGCTGGGCTGTATATAGAGGCTGCTGGGGTGCATATAGAGGCTTCTAGGCTTTATATAGATGTTGCTGGGGTGTATATAGAGGCTGCTGGGGTGTATATAGAGGCTGCTGGGGTGTATATAGAGGCTGCTGCGGTGTATATAGAGGCTGCTGTGGTGTATATAGAGGCTGCTGGGGTGTATAAGAGGCTGCTGGAGTGTATATAGAGGATGCTGAGCTGTATATAGAGGCTGCTGGGGTGTATATAGAGGCTGCTGGGGTGTATATAGAGGCTTCTGGGGTGTATAAAGAGGTTGCTGGGGTGTATATAGAGGCTGCTGGGTGTATAAGAGGCTGCTGGGCTGTATATAGAGGCTGCTGGGTGTATATAAGGGTGCTGGGTACATATATAGAGCTGCTGGGCTGTATAGATGAGGATTACTGGGGTGCATATAGAGGCTGCTGGGGTGCATAAGAGGCTGCTGGGCTGTATATAGAGGCTCTGGAGTGTTATAGAGGGTGCTGGGGTACATATAGAAGCTGCTGGGCTGTATATAGAGGCTACTGGGGTGCATATAGAGGCTGGTGGGGTGTATAGAGCTTGGCTGTAAGAGGCTTCTGGTGTGGGTGGTTATATCTTATAAGAGGCTTCTGAGCTTTATATAGAGGCTGCTGAGCTGTATATAGAGGCTGCTGGGTGTATATAGAGGCTGCTGGGCTGTATATAGAGGCTGCTGGGGTATATATAGAGGCTTCTGGGGTGTATATAGAGGCTGCTGGGGTGTATATAGAGGCTGCTGAGCTTATATAGAGGGCTGCTGGGGTATATATAGAGGCTGCTGGGGTGTATATAGAGGCTGCTGGTTGTATATAGAGGCTGCTGGGCTGTATATAGAGGCTCTGGTTGTATATAGAGGCTGCTGGGCTGTATATAGAGGCTTCTGGGGTTTATATAGAGGCTGCTGGGGTGTATATAGAGGCTGCTGGGGTGTATATAGAGGCTGCTGAGCTGTATATAGAGGCTGCTGGGGTGTATATAGAGTCTGCTGGGGTGTATATAGAGGCTGCTGGGGTGTATATAGAGGCTGCTGAGCTGTATATAGAGGCTGCTGGGGTGTATACAGAGGCTGCTGGGCTGTATATAGAGGCTGCTGGAGTGTATATAGAGGGTGCTGGGGTACATATAGAAGCTGCTGGGCTGTATATAGAGGATACTGGGGTGCATATAGAGGCTGCTGGGGTGCATAGAGAGGCTGCTGGGCTGTATATAGAGGCTTCTGGAGTGTATATAGAGGGTGCTGGGGTACATATAGAAGCTGCTGGGCTGTATATAGAGGCTACTGGGGTGCATATAGAGGCTGGTGGGGTGTATATAGAGGCTTCTGGGGTGTATATAGAGGCTTCTAGGCTTTATATAGAGGCTGCTGAGCTGTATATAGAGGCTGCTGGGGTGTATATAGAGGCTGCTGGGCTGTATATAGAGGCTGCTGGGGTACATATAGAGGCTGCTGGGGTGCATATAGAGGCTACTGGGGTGCATATAGAGGTTACTGGGGTGTATATAGAGTCTGCTGGGATGTATATAGAGGCTGCTGGGCTGTATATAGAGGCTGCTGGGGTAATATAGAGGCTGCTGGGGTGCATATAGAGGCTACTGGGGTGCATATAGAGGCTACTGGGGTGCATATAGAGGCTGCTGGGGGTGTATATAGAGGCTTCTGGGGTGTATATAGCGGTTTCTTGGCTTTATATAGAGGCTGCTGAGCTGTATATAGAGGCTGCTGGGCTGTATATAGAGGCTGCTGGGCTGTATATAGAGGCTGCTGGGGTGTATATAGAGGCTACTGGGGTGTATCTAGAGGCTACTGGGATGTATATAGAGTCTGCTGGGCTGTATATAGAGGCTGCTGGGCTGTATATAGAGGCTGCTGCTGGGGTGTATATAGAGGCTGCTGAGCTGTATATAGAGGCTGCTGGGGTGTATATAGAGGCTGCTGGCGTGTATATAGAGGCTGCTGAGCTGTATATAGAGGCTGCTGTGGTGTATATAGAGGCTGCTGCTGGGTGTGATGACATCTACTACATTTAGCAGCTTGTGTATAGCGCTCTTTCCCTTCCCCCCTCCCAGCATAATAAAGGGTATGCCACACTAAACAACATCGCTAACGGGATCGCTAATAAACGTCACTATTTAGCGATCCCGTTAGCGATGTTGTTGTGTGCGGCATCTGTCAGCGACGAGCTCCCTGCTGAGATCCTGCTGTGATCTCGCTCGTCACTGGAATCGTTCCGGACCCTATTTTATCGTCGGCGCTCCCGCTGGGTAAGTATTATCGCTAAGTGTGGCACCTTTTCTTAGCGATTTAGCGGTACTTTTGTACCGCTAAAGTCATTAAGGAGATTGCTAACCGCGATAGCGTCCTTAACGACATCGCTAAATGTGGCCGACGCTAGCGATATTGTAAACGATCCCGCTAGCGATCTCATTAGTATGCGACGCTAACGAGATCGTTAGTGGGATCGTGTAGTGTGGCAGTACCTTTAGGCTCAGTGTAATCTGAGCTCCCAGCACTGGAGTTTCCCGCCTCACCGTAGGGGGGGTCGCCATTGTCTTCACATGTGCTCTCCTTCTATAGCAGCCATTTTGGAGACTTCATTCTGTTTTGGTTATCACACGGTGGGAGCGTTCGCTAGAAACATGAAAGTCACTGTATTGAACCATGCGCCGACGGGCATCGTTCCCGTGGTACTGGTGAACCCGTAACTCCAACAGAGCCCGAGAAATGGAATTCTCGGATTCCCCATGAACTAGCTCAGCCAAGTTTGGACTCATTTGAACTGTCATTTTAAAGTAAGATCATTGATAGGTCTGCCATTATTCTGCTAGGTTCACAGGACGAGGGATGGACCTTATGATATTTCAGAGCTCAAATCATACACTTCTGTCCCTGGGAGGTGGCCAGAAAAACCAGCCCCTTTTGTGAGGTCAGCAGACCACATGTATAAGTCTGGCAGTGACCCCCCCTTACTCATTCCTTGCTGTGACGTCTTGACTAAAGGGTATGCCACACTGAACAATATCGCTAACGGGATCGCTAAAAAACGTCACTATTTAGCGATCCCGTTAGCGATGTTGTTCAGTGCGGCATCTGCCAGCGACGAGCTTCCTGCTGTGATCTCGCTCGTCGCTGGAATCGTTCCGGACCCTATTTTCTCGTCGGCGCTCCCGCTGGGTAAGTATATATCGCTAGTGTGGCACCTTTTCTTAGCGATTTAGCGGTACTTTTGTACCGCTAAAGTCGTTAAGAAGATCGCTAACGGCGATAGCGTTGTTAACTATATCGCTAAATGTGGCCGCACTTAGCGATATAGAAACAATCCCGCTAGCGATCGCATTAGTATGCGTCGTTATCGTGATCGCTAGTGGGATTGTTTAGTGTGGCAGTACCTTAAGAGATCTGCAAATGAACTATGACGTGTGGCTCCTTCCCCCAGCCTGGCTTGCCTGTAAATGATCTAACAACCATGTGAGTGAATTTCATCTTTAATCCTATTTTATTTCTGACTGCCTTGTACATAACTATATTGCCTCAGCTTGTTACATCTTTTTATATTATATAAGCACTGCCTGTCTTTTTAAGGAATAAACCTATAAATTTATTAGTTTGTTTCTCCTGCTCTATAAACAAATTTACACGTGCCTGAAGTACTACGCTACTGTTTTGGGGTTGCTACGGACCCTCTTGATAAATTGTTCCAAGAAAATCGTAGCTGGTGGCAGCTTAACAGAAGGGGTGTAGCGTGTTGACCTATGGGGTGGCGTTGGCAGTGACGGAGCGGGTTTTATAAGTGTACAGTCATGGCCAAAAGTTTTGAGAATGACACAAATATTATATTTTCTCATGATCTTCTGCCCTCTGGTTTTTATGTGTGTTTGACAGATGTTTTTATCACAGACAGAAATATAATAATTGTAAACATATGAGTAACAAAAGCTTATATTGACAGTTAGAATGAGTTAATGCAGCAAGTCAATATTTGCAGTGTTGACCCTTCTTCTTCAGGACCTCTGCAATTCTCCCTGGCATGCTCTCAATCAACTTCTGGACCAAATCCTGACTGATAGCAGTCCATTCTTGCACAATCAATGCTTTCATTTTGTCAGAATTTTTAGGTTTTTGTTTGTCCACCCGTCTCTTGATGATTGACCACAAGTTCTCAATGGGATTAAGATCTGGGGAGTTTCCAGGCCATGGACCCAAAATCTCTATGTTTTGTTCCCTGAGCCATTTAGTTATCACCTTTGCTTTATGGCAAGGTGCTCCATCATGCTGGAAAAGGCATTGTTGATCGCCAAACTGCTCTTGGAGGGTTGGGAGAAGTTGCTCTTGGAGGACATTCTGGTACCATTCTTTATTCATGGCTGTGTTTTTAGGCAACACTGTGAGAGAGCCGATTCCCTTGGCTGAGAAGCAACCCCACACATGAATGGTTTCAGGATGCTTAACAGTTGGCATGAGACAAGACTGGTGGTAGCGCTCACCTTGTCTTCTCCGAATGAGGCGTTTTCCTGATGTCCCAAACAATCGAAAAGGGGATTCATCAGAGAAAATAACTTTACCCCAGTCCTCAGCAGTCCACTGCCTGTACCTTTTGCAGAATATCAGTCTGTCCATGATGTTTTTTCTGGAGAGAAGTGGCTTCTTTGCTGCCCTCCTTGAGACCAGGCCTTGCTCCAAGAGTCTCCGCCTCACAGTGCGTGCAGATGCACTCACACCTGCCTGCTGCCATTCCTGAGCAAGCTCTGCACTGCTGGTAGCCCGATCCCGCAGCTGAAACACTTTTAAGAGACAGTCCTGGCGCTTGCTGGTCTTTCTTGGGCGCCCTGAAGCCTTTTTGGCAACAATGGAACCTCTCTCCTTGAAGTTCTTGATGATGCGATAGATTGTTGACTGAGGTGCAATCTTTCTAGCTGCGATACTCTTCCCTGTTAGGCCATTTTTGTGCATTGCAATGATGACTGCACGTGTTTCTTTAGAGATAACCATGGTTAACAGAAGAGAAACAATGATGCCAAGCACCAGCCTCCTTTTAAAGTGTCCAGTGGTGTCATTCTTACTTAATCATGACAGATTGATCTCCAGCCATGTCCTCATCAACACCCACACCTGTGTTAATGGAGCAATCACTGAAAAGAGGTTAGCTGGTCCTTTTAAGGCAGGGCTGCAATGATGTTGAAATGTGTTTTGGGGGATAAAGTTCATTTTCTAGCCAAATATTGACTTTGCAAGTAATTGCTGTTAAGCTGATCACTCTTTATAACATTCTGGAGTATATGCAAATTGCCATTAGAAAAAGTGAAGCAGTAGACTTTGTAAAAATTAATATTTGTGTCATTCTCAAAACTTTTGGCCATGACTGTATTGCCCGGCTGCGGCTCGGATTAATTATAATTCCCTCACTGCAGCGTGCCCAATAGCCAGCACACATCCAAGTGACCCGTCTGGCGACTAATTATCCTAGGTGCAGTTCCCTGACTGACCTGAGGGTAAGGGGGGCACCAGAGAGCTGCAAGTTCCTAAGTGGAAGTGGGATAATTATAAATCCCTGCAGTTTACTGGGTCGGACGGCAGCAGCCGTCGTGTGTGTGCGCGCGTGTTCGTCACATTTGCGGCACGGAGGGATCACAAGCCGTGATACCCCGGGCTACCGTGTGGCGGACCGTGTGCTCGTTTCATCACATAGTGGTGGCAGCAGTGGGATTATACAGCATTAGTGATCTGGTTTGAGCAATCATTCCATTCACTAAAAAAAACTTGCACGGTTCTTCAGCGACCCTGCAGCTAAAGTTTTGGAGAACAGACTCAGTGTTTATTAGTCCTGAGACAATTGTGTGTACTTGCGGTTACCCCTCCCTTCTCTTTGTTTTTCTATCCTATCTTTTATTTGGCAACCATGGCTACGAGGGGATACGACTGGTATAATCGGAATAGCATGGAAGCTCTTCTTGCCATGTGCGAGTGGAGGGAGATTGTCCCCATGGCCCAAACCAAGGCCGAAGTGATCCAGGCCCTGATGGTACGGGACCACGCTCGGAGCGAGGAGGGCGCAGGAGCCGGCCCAAGCCAAGATGGCGCCGCAGGAGCCGAGGCCCAACCCCTGACTGCTTACACCCAGGGCGGGATGGACCCTTACCTGCAGGCGGCCCTGGAGGGACTCCCCACCGACGACCGGGAGGAGCGCCTGAAGCTGATCCAGCAATACCAGCAGGAGGCCCGAGCCGAGCGCCAAGCCCAGCGGGAGGCTGAGAGAGCCCAGCGGGAGGCTGAGAGAGCCGAGCGGGAAGCTCAGAGAGCCCATGAACTGGAGCTGCTCAGACAAGGGGCAATGCCCTCCACAGCCCAGAGCAGTGTGCCCAGCAGCGCTCAGAGTCCCAAGCCCCGGCTGGAGCACTTTCCCGTGATGGAAAAGGACGGAGACTTGGACACTTTTCTGCGGGCCTTTGAGAAAGTCTGCAGACAGTACCGGCCGCCTGACAACCAATGGGCCAGGTACTTGACCCCCGGGCTAAAGGGCAAAGCTCTGGAGGCGTTTGCTTCACTCACGCCGGATCAAGATGACAACTATCAGGCCATCAAGCAGGCCCTGATCGCCAAGTACCAGCTAACCCCTGAGGTATACCGAAAGAAGTTCCGGAACCTCCAACGTGGCCCACACGACAGTTATAGCGATGTGGTGCAAGGACTCAGGAACCACTTTGACCAGTGGATCCATGGACTGTCAGTTGACACCTTTGAGAACCTGAGGGACCTGATGATCAAAGACCAGTTCCTGCATCTGTGCCCAGCTGAGGTCCGACAGTTCATCCTGGACCGAGAACCGGAGGACGCGGTCAGAACAGCACGGATCGCCGACAGCTATGAGGCCAACCGGAAAACCGAGGTGCGGAAGCCCGTCACCACCCGCTGGGGAGGGGGTAAGCCTGCAACCAGCCCCAGTGCCCCTGCCAGCCGTCCCTCTGGAGGCACTATCCCCTTTGCCAGCGCCAGGCCTACATCAGACCCCCGCCAGTGTTTCTCCTGTAAAAGGACTGGTCACATCAACGCCACCTGTCCGGAGAGGCAGAAGAACCCCCCAGCCAAGGCCTCCGGGCCCAACGCCTCTGTTCTTTTGGTGGGTGGTGTGGTGGGGAGGGTTGATGACAACGTGCAGCCCGTCCGCGTGGGGGCCCGTCTTGCTACAGGCCTCAAGGACACCGGGGCTGAGCGAACCCTCATCCGACCCGAACTGGCGGCCCCTGAAGAGTTGATTCCGGGGAAAACCTTAACTGTCACCGGGATTGGGGGCGTCCACTACCCCTTGCCGATAGCCCGAGTTTTCATCGACTGGGGTGCCGGGAGCGGGGTGAAGGAAGTGGGGGTGTCCGAAAACCTGCCCACTGATGTTTTATTGGGGACTGATCTGGGGAGGATGGTGGCGTACTATGTCCCTGACACCCCTTCCCAGTCGGATGATAAGGTTAACGTTAACCATGATGTTGATGTTGATGATGATGGGAAACTGATTGTGTTACCTGCTAATGCTTTGCGAAGTGATGATGCAACTGATAACCTTTCTTTCCCTAGGAAGGATGTTGATAGTGATGTATCTGTGCCATCTGAATCTGTTAACCCTTTCTCTGAAGTGGTAGATGTGTCCACAGGTACAGGAGCGTTCAGCCACGTCGCTCTGCGGAGTGAGACGGCTGAGGAACCCCTAGCAGGAGCAAGCGACAGTGCTCAAGGAAATGGGGAGGTGCATGGGAACCGGGAGGAAGGTGACGCCATGACACTGACCAGTGCCACCGAGGAAGGTAACTGGCCCATAAGTAGCCCTGCTCCTGAAGTGTTGGGGGTGGATGGGGAGGTAGAGCCCATAGCAGCGCAGGCTGATGGGTCTATAGAAACCCCCGGGGAGACGGCATATGTAGCTGCTGTCACCCGCAGTCAGAGTGCCCGGATCGCAGGTAGCGCCCTACCATCTGGACCCTCCTCCGCTACAGGAGAGACTGAACCAGAGTTGGACCCAGAGCCGGTCCCAGAGGGTCCCAGTGAGGAAGGAACCCTGACGTCACTTCTGGCTGCCTCCAGCCAGGAGTTCCAGGCCGCTCTGCACTCAGATGCGAGCCTGGAGAACTTGAGGCACCTCGCCGAGACGCCCACCTCCGTGACTGATAAGGAGAGGGTGTTCTGGGAACGAGGAAGGTTGTACCGGGAGACAGTACCCGGAGATTCCCAAAAGGAGTGGTTGAGGGAAAAACAGCTGGTCTCCCGCACCAGTTCCGAGGTGAGTTGTTGAGGATTGCCCATGAGATTCCACTCGCTGGACACTTGGGGATCAGCAAAACTAAGGCACGGCTGTCTCAACACTTCTATTGGCCCAAGATGGGGACAGATGTGACTAACTACTGCTGCTCCTGTATCACCTGTCAAAGAGTGGGGAAGGCGGGGCCTGCTCTTAAGGCTCCCCTGATCCCGTTGCCAGTGATAGAGGAGCCTTTCCAGGGGATCGCGGTGGACATTGTGGGCCCGCTGGCCGTCCCCAGCAGCTCTGGAAAGCAATATATCCTTACTGTGGTAGACTACGCTACCCGGTACCCGGAGGCAGTAGCTCTGTCCTCAACTAGGGCAGATAAGGTGGCGGATGCACTGGTGACCATCTTTTCACGGGTAGGATTTCCCAGGGAGATTCTTACCGATCAAGGGACCCAATTTATGTCTCGCCTAATGAAGGCTCTCTGCAGCAAAATGCAGGTGACGCGTATGGTATCGAGTGCGTATCACCCACAGACCAATGGTTTGTGTGAGCGCTTTAACGGTACCCTCAAACAGATGCTCCGCATGCTGGTTGAGGCCCAGGGACGCGATTGGGAGCGGTACCTCCCACACCTGCTATTTGCCTACAGAGAAGTCCCGCAGGCCTCGACGGGGTGCTCCCCCTTCGAGCTCCTGTATGGTAGGCGAGTCCGGGGACCCCTTGGGTTGATAAAAGAATCCTGGGAAGATGAGCCAAACCCCACGGAAGTGTCCATCGTGGATTATGTCATGCGCTTCCGCGACAAGATGCAGACCTTGACGCAGTTGGTGCATGACAACATGACGCAGGCTCAGGCTGACCAGAAGCACTGGTACGACCAGAACGCCCGGGAGCGGACCTACCAGGTGGGTCAAAAGGTGTGGGTGCTGGTCCCCGTACCAAAGGATAAGCTTCAGGCAGCCTGGGAAGGCCCGTACGTCGTGCACCAACAGCTCAACCCAGCCACCTACGTGGTCACGCTTGACCACACTCGGGGTAGGCGCAAGGCCTTTCACGTCAACATGATGAAGCCCATCACGAACGTGAAGCCTGCGTCTGTAAAATATTAATATTTCAATAATAAAATATAGATCATTGAACATATACATTATGTCTAATTAGCAAGCAGAGACTCTGGTTAGTGAATGAATGAGTTAATTCTGAGGACGTTGGCAGAGACATCTGTTCCCTGGTCGTCATAATTGTAAGCCTGTTGTCAGAACTGTCAATTTGTTACTATTTGGAGGTAGTAAATGGTTCCAAAGGTCATAGGCCATAGGCTTAAGTTTTTCAAAATAAGGTATCATATAAACAACTAATGCATATTCCATAAGTTAGTAATGTTCTTCTAATATGGTAAAAGAACGAACTTAGCGGCAAATCACCATTTGTGGTTATAAGACAGGAGAAAATAGAAACCAATGTAAGTCTATGGATCGGAATAGAATATAAACCGGCCTGATTCCTGTGCAGGCAGATGTCTCATACCTTGAGAATCTCCAACACGGACCACATCATGCCTCAAGACCATATGTAAGAACCTTTGAATGCTTGTTTTATTTTGTACTTCTTTTTGTGTGCTATGAACTTACTTTTCTTCATTTTTGTAATCACTTTTTCTGAATGAACATTAAACAAGTTTTGTTTTATCCATACAAGTCAATATTCTACTTTTTATCCTTACCGTGCTCTTACTTAAAGAAGTGAGAAAGGTTTTTTTTTTTAACATAATGGCGAGCTCAGTCAGTTCTGAAGCTTCTGTGCTATTTTGAGTGGATTCTTTTCCCTTGTACACGGGAGAGGTGAAGACTGCTGAAGACACCTGTTGTCCAAGTATCAAGAATTCCACTTTTTCACGGCACAAGGATCAGACGGAATCTACAGACGAGTGAGGATTCGTGAAGCTGCGTGCGTCCTATCCAGACGGAGATCTGAGGATTTTAGTAAAGACACAGAGGACCATCCATTGACGGTTGGATCGATACAGGAGAGGACAAGACATTCTATTGGTAAGAAAAATGAATTTCATTTATGATTATTCTAAGAAAAGTAAAATAGATTTTAAGTTTGTCCATAGTCATACAGATTCACAATTATGGTCTAGTTTGTATAGCCAATGTGAAGCAGAAAATCTTAAAATTGATAAGAGGTTTTTCTCAGTAAAAAAGTTACAAAGAAAGCTTCAAAATGTAATGCACATGGTCCGAGTGTATAATAATTTGGTCTTTGAGAAAACTGAAACTCATAAAGCATGTATTATCACACAAGACATTGTTCATACTGACACACAGGATGACACACAAGAGCCTGACGGGGATTTCTTTGATTGTCCAAATTGTTTGGTATTGTCAGAACATATTGAACAATTGGAAGATCAAATTGATACTCGAACAGAGTTATTGTCCAAATTGCACAGAGACATAAAAAAGGCTTCTGTTCTTACTACAAGATCAGCAAGTAAACATGAAGACAATGCGGCCACATCATCATTGATACCAGACACACAAGATCCAGATGTTTCAGTAGAAGATTTACAGGCAGATGAATTACAACGGAAAAAATTACATGACAGAGCCGCACGAATTAATCTGAAAATACATGATCAGTTAATGAAAATTGTAAAAGACATTCCAAATTACAATGATAAGATGGATGCTTTTATAATGCGGACATTTTTGAATCAAACACAGATAAATTCAATCTTAATGATGAACAAAAAAACAAGATATTCAAAGTATGGTTACCCTCACATATGGGAAAAAGATTACAGATTACACCCAGATTAGATGAGAATCTTGAAATGACGCACAGTACTAAGGAAAATAGACTTAGACAATTGATACTATTTACTACTGGCGAAGACACTCCTACAGTTGATGTCTTGGAAAATCTACGAACAAATATTCAGGATGACCCATTTGCTTTTTTAGTAAAATTTGAACAGGCCTATAGGATGGTGATGGATCTTAGACCTCATCAGGAGCCAACATCTATGATCAGATGTTTTGTAAAAAAGTTCAAATATTTAGATCCTGCCTCAGTACATTTAGCCAATGCTCAGCCATCATTGCAAGAAGCAACTATATTTATCGATAGAGTACGCAGATCCATTAAGCAAAATCAAGTCAAGGCTAAAATAGCTGTAGTTCAAGAGAAAGAAGACAGTCAGCTAAAACCTAGGCCCACAGTAGCATCCAAGAACAAAGGTAAAAATGTTACACAAAGGAACAATATCCATTGTTATTTTTGTGGTATACCTGGACACTTAAAGTGGCAGTGCAGAAAATTCTTGAGAGCAGAGTCAGAGACAGATACACAAGGAACAGAAAAGCTTGGAAAGGAAAACGGACTCATGCCAAAATCATCCACCAAACCTTCTGCACCTCCATTACATTCTTCTGCACCTACTCATACAGACAACAGACAAAAGCAGTCACCATATGCACCATTAATCAGACAGATCAGAGAAATGACAGTGAAGGAGACAGAGTCCAGGGGCAGAATTCCAAACTCTTTTAAAAAGGACACTGGTCTTCTCCCATCTCCTTCATCTTTCTGACAATTACAGACTATCCCTACACCCCATCCATTGGAATTTGTGACTCGAGTTACATTAGACAACTGTGGAAGACCATTTATCAAAGGGAATTTAGCAGGACAAAGTGCTGTTTTTCTTATTGATACAGGAGCTCAATTAAGTGTTACAAATCTTGATTTGAAGCTAAAACCAGATTCACCAGTTTGTACAATTGTTGGTTTTAGTGGAAAAGGTGGAACTAAAGCAACCTTAGTTTCTAATGTGACGTTGGAGATACCTAGTTCTTTTAAAACAGGAATTGACATTTGGTATTGTCGCGATTCTGAAAATATACTTGGCACAGATTTTATGCAGAAATTTGGATGGGTAGTCGATCTAGGAAATCAAGTGATCTGGAAAGATTCTAATGGTTGTAAGCATGTTGTCATTGACCCTAGTGATTATAGCCATGTTGGAAGTATTTGCTTAAATGATGTAGTGTCATCAGATCATTTATGGCCGGAAACTGGTGGTGATGAGGTATTGACAGGAATTGTACAGCGATTTCCTTCTCTTTGGGCTCAGTTCAGGAATGAGGTTGGTACAATGGAGGATGTTGTTGTAAATGTGGAAGGCCGAGATCCTCCGCCACAGCGTCAGTATAAATTGCCTCCAGAATCAATTGAGTCTATGTCAAAAATCGTACAGGAATTATTAGATCAAGGTGTTATCCGAAAGGCTAATTCTGTATGTAACAATCCTTTGTGGTGTGTCTTGAAATCTGATGGTTCTTATCGAATGATATTGGATCTACGGATGTTTAACAAACATACTCCCAATGTAGCACCCATTGTAACAGATACTCATGACATGATGTCAAGGTTGAATGCAAAGGCAAAATACTTCTCTGTACTGGACATCAGTAATGTTTTTTTTAGTATACCTCTTGAAAAGAGTTGTCAGTACAAGTTTGCATTTACTTTCTTGGATGAGCAATATCTGTTTTGCAGGTTACCTCAGGGAGCACATTTGTCACCTAGTGTTTTTCATCAGGCGTTGGCTAAGGTATTATCCAGATTTTCCAGGCCTGATTGCATTTTGCAGTATGTGGATGATATTCTGCTGTCTACTGAGGATGAAGAAACACATGTTTCTCTTTTGACAGAATTGTTTGAGCTCTTGCACGATGCAGGGTTGAAACTGAACACCAAGAAGGTCAAATTGATGCAGACTGAGGTCAGATTTTTGGGAGTGTTATTGAGTCCAGGAAAGAGACAACCACTACAGGAAAGAATAGAGGCAATTGCTTCTCTACCAATCCCAACATCACACACGGCAGTACGACATTTCTTGGGTCTTATGAACTATTCAAGGGACTTCATTGAGAATTTTGCAGGAAAGGCCAAACCATTGTATGATCTTTTGAAAAGTGAAAACAGTGATTACTTTGGTCCTTGGGGTGAGGAACAACAAACCTCATTTGAACAATTGAAAATGAATTTACAAAATGCACCTGCTTTGTCCACAGTAGAACCTTCGGCTCCATTTGCTTTGCAAGTACACACATCAGAGACATCTGTGTCTGCTGTACTGTTACAGTTACAGGGAGAAGAGTGGAGAATTTTGGGCTATTTTTCTAAACTTCTCTCACCTGTTGAAAGAGGTTTTGAGACTTGTGCAAGACACTTGGTAGGTGTGCACTTTGCAGTCAAAGCAACTGAACACATTGTCGGTTTCAGCAAAATAATTTTGCAAACTCCGCATTCCACATTAAAACTTCTCTTTGAGAACAATATCCCAGGTGTGTCACATCAGAGATTTGCTCATTGGTTATTGTCATTGTCTCCCAAACAAATTGAGGTAGATTACAAGGCCAAATATGTTTCTTCCTCAGTTGATGCAATATGAAGGGCAAACTCACGATTGTTTACAGTCTTTTCAGGATCCTAGTCCATCACTTTTCAGAAGGAAGGCAGAGGTAACAGACGAACCAATTTTTGTTGATGGTTCCAGATTCTATTCAGATGGGCACTATTATTCAGGATATGCCGTTTTTTACCCCAAAAGAGGACAGACTGTAAAACACAAATTACCAAGTCATTTTTCAGCCCAAAGAGCAGAACTAGAAGCTGTAAAAATGGTACTACAGCTGAATGAAGCTGATGATCAGTGTCCCATGGTAATCTACAGTGATAGCTCCTATGTCGTTAGATCACTGACAGATTATTTGCCAGTCTGGGAAAAAAGAGGCTATGTAGATTCTTCTAATAAGACTCTAGTACATAGTGACACGCTGAAAACAATTTTTGAAATAGCATCAAAAAACCCTAATGGTTTTGCTATTGTCAAGGTCCCTGCTCATAAAAAATCAAATGACGAATTATCTGTTGGAAATGCAACCGCAGATATTTTGGCCAAAGAGGCCGCCCTGACAGGAGAAGAAGTGTTTGAACCTGAACCTCTTGAGGTTTCAGCAGTTCAAAGAACAGACACGCATATCCCTTCTTTTGCGGAAGAACAAGAAAAAGACACATCTCTTGTTGCTTCCCGGGTTGATCCAAAACCTCCCTTTGTTTGTGAAAACGGGGTTTTGTGTCATGACTTAAACGGGGAGTTGCGTCCTGTTGTACCAAAACATCTACAGGTTGAGTTCACAAAATACAATCATGAAAGTTTGGGTCATTTGGGTCAACAGAAATTGTTAGACATTCTCAGAGAGAAATTTTACTGGGAAAAGATGGAAGAGACAGTACAAAGTGTTGTTCAATCATGTCTCATTTGTGTCCAAATTAATCCAAGACCAAAAGGACAGAAACCGCCACTACTCCGAACCGCACCTGCAGATGGTCCATGGTCAACATTACAAATAGACTACATTGGACCGTTACCATCAGGTAAAAATGGTCTCAGGTATGCATTGGTTGTAGTAGATGTTTTTTCTAAATGGGTTGAAATTTTACCTGTCAGGAAAGATGATGCTTTGTCTACAGCTAGAGCATTAGTTAATCATGTCTTTTGTACTTGGGGGATCCCAAGAATGATCACCTCTGATCGAGGAAGTCACTTTACAGGAAAAATCATGCAAGCAGTTTGTACTATTCTAGGGGTACAACAACAGTTCCATGTACCTTACCATCCACAGTCTGCTGGTATTGTGGAAAAGATGAATAGAACAATAAAATCCAGAATTGCCAAAATGTTATTGGACAAAGGTAACACTTGGGTTGATGCCGTACCTTTTGTACTGTTGAATGTGAGAGGAACAACTTCTTCCACAACTCAATTTACTCCTTTTGAACTAATGACAGGAAGAAAAATGCCATTGATTTTTCCACATGAACCATTTTTGTCTACACCTCAAAAAGATGCTGTTGCAAGGTCCAAATGGTTGCAATTGTTACAGGAGAACTTGAAAACGATTCTTCCACATGCTGCATCAAGAATGCAGAGAATGGAGCCACCATACGAATCTAAATTCAAGAAAGGGGCTCTAGTGATGATTAAAACTTTCAGGAAGAGTGGACCTTGGGAAAGTAACTGGGAAGGTCCCTTTGAGATCATTGAAACCATGGGACAAGTTATGATTCTTGTGCAACCAGCATCTAATGTGGTCAAAAATACCCGCAGACAACAAAAAGTGTGGGTACATGTTGATCAATGCAAATTGTATGTTACAAAATAATGATACTGCATTTCTTTTAGGAAGAAATGGATTCCAATAAGAACTGGAATAGGAAACATCGTGGCCTTGATGGAAGGGATTCAACACCAATCCTTCAGGAGAAGAAGACATTTCCCAGGAAAAGCTTTTACCTGATGGGAATTACATTTCTGCTACTTGGTACTATTTCAACTGTGATCTACGCAGAAGATATTTTACATCAAGGAACAAATACTAGTGAAGTGAATGAACCTTTCAAAAGAACTTTACATTCACGGAAACCAAGAGGATCTGAGCTACAGAACCTAAAAGATGAAGACATACCAGACGATTCAGTAGATATTACCGGAAACATTTGCATGGGTTATGGTGTAAAATGCTGCATTGAGCTACACTTCATACACGACACTAATATCATATTACGTGCTATCACAGGACCTAAGACTAGGTTTACACAGTTACAAGGAGATTATATACATAATAATAAGACAGGCACATGGGAATGTAATCCTACAGATACGTTATACTGGAATATTGAGATAAGAGGGGAAGAAAAAGCTGTGTGGTCAGGTGATATAACAAATGATATGATCTCAAAAGGGAGAGTTGGAAGATCCAAAGCAGATATTTGGTTAAAGATACAACTTTTTGGAAAAATTTTGGATCCTTCATTACTTTCCATTACAGAAGGAGATGAAGATTGGGTAAAAACTTGGGACTTCCAGATAACCAGAGAATCAGTACAGGTACAGGTGTCTGTAGTTTTTACAGTAACTAATACTATAGCTCCAGAAGTAAGGGTTACACCACAAGCGGTAAATAGTCAAGAACATATGTCTCCTTTATTATTAAAATGCAACACAAGGTTGGAATTACCTTCAGAATCTCTGTTAACATGGACCAAAGATAGATTATTTTTGGGAAGTTTTTCGAATGGTCCAACAAATGTTATATACAGAGGTCAATCCGGTAATGTGAGATGGTTGAATAAGAATTTTATTTTTTCTCTAGATAATCCATCTCCTAAGGATTCCGGATTGTATCAATGTTGCGTTTTAACAAAAAATAATTACAAACAATGTAAAGATGTAAAGGTAAATATATGGTCAGCAGTAGATAATGTATGCACACAGACCAGATTTCAACCATCTACTCCTTTCCAAATCAACCAATTCCAATCTAAACCTCTATTACGAGATGGAGCGTTTATGACCATGATATGGACTTTTAACATGTCTAACTGGAAAATCTCTTCTAGATATCCCCAATGTCAATCACATCTCATTAACATGGAAATGGGAATAGAACAATGGTTTGGGAAAAGAACTTCAACACAGGTTAGAAGTAAGAGAGGAGTGTTAGAAGGTATTTTGGGGGGATTAGGAACAATGGGAAGTCTAACTAATAGTATAGACATTCATACACTTAAATCCGATCTAGAAAATATTGGGTATATTGGAGGTAAAGGGGTGAAGATTCAGAAAAGTTTGAATCAACTTCTTGAAAAGATGGTTTTGAACACTGCTGCTGTACTGGGATCTTCTGTATCACATCTACAAGATGCTACTTTAGCTTTAATAGAAAGTGAACAGGAATCTCAAGTAGCCAAAACATGTCTTGAAATTCAGATTGAATATTCCACCAATCTGAAGATGATTGCACAAGCATTACAAAGTGGAATTACACCTTTAGGATTAATGAGAAATTTGCCTACAGAATATAATTTTGCATTAAATCATACAGATTTATGGGTAAATAAGTGGTTAGGATGTGAACAGAACATTTGTGTAGGAACATCACTAATTCCAGTGTCAGGAAGAGAAGAAACCCTGGTTCCTATAACTGTTTTGGGAATTCCTGTTAGTCATACACAATTGTTATATTATCATTTACAGTACACAGATTTTGCATTTGACGGCACAAATACCGAACAATTGGACATTTCTTCATGCTTAAATTTTGTTTCTAAGGTAATGTGTTTACCTGGACAAGATAAAGTCATTTATCATTCATTTTCCATAATCATACCTCATGTCATGCCAGAGTTGAGAATGTACACACGATACATGACTTGGTGACACCAGTAAGCGCTAATAAGATTTGTTTCCAAGTTATGTCAGAAAAAGAAGTTGTTTCTGCATTCTTTTCATCTTGTGTACATGCTGAAAATCTGACAATAGGTTTATATTGCATTGAAGGGAATGTGAAAACTCTCACAAAGAAGGAAGGAAGCATTAATATTACGTCAATAAGCTCAAGAACTCTGACAATCCTTCCGATACAGTTCAATTTGTCCCAAATAAATAATTTTCCTTGGAATAGGTGGACAAATGAGATAAAGAAAGACAAGGGTTTGTTAAATTTGTTAACAAAACAATTAAAAGAAGCTGAAATTGTATTTAGACATGAGCAAGGTAATTTAAATGATATTGAACATGAATGGACAAGTATGTCAGGCTCATCTTGGTGGAGAAATTTAGGAAAATCAGTAACTAGTTGGTCACAGTCTTCAGCGAAAATGGCAGCAGGAAATGTATTATCTAATCCTATTGTGATTATATTTATTGTAGTTTTGCTGTGTATCATATATCAAATAGTTATCATGTGTAAAATTAATAGAATTTATAAGAAGATAAAGACAGAAATGAAAAAGGAAGATGACATTTTAAGAGAGCTGTTAAAACGGAAAAATGTAACTCTCTGATTTAAATTTATTTTCGTTTAGAAATTCTGATGACTTTCAAAACAGATGTTGATACAAGGTTTTCAGAATAAAGAATGAATGTGATACGAATGGTGAAAGAATGAGTTTAGGATTGATTATGATATTTCTTAAATCATAATCAGGGGGGACTGTAAAATATTAATATTTCAATAATAAAATATAGATCATTGAACATATACATTATGTCTAATTAGCAAGCAGAGACTCTGGTTAGTGAATGAATGAGTTAATTCTGAGGACGTTGGCAGAGACATCTGTTCCCTGGTCGTCATAATTGTAAGCCTGTTGTCAGAACTGTCAATTTGTTACTATTTGGAGGTAGTAAATGGTTCCAAAGGTCATAGGCCATAGGCTTAAGTTTTTCAAAATAAGGTATCATATAAACAACTAATGCATATTCCATAAGTTAGTAATGTTCTTCTAATATGGTAAAAGAACGAACTTAGCGGCAAATCACCATTTGTGGTTATAAGACAGGAGAAAATAGAAACCAATGTAAGTCTATGGATCGGAATAGAATATAAACCGGCCTGATTCCTGTGCAGGCAGATGTCTCATACCTTGAGAATCTCCAACACGGACCACATCATGCCTCAAGACCATATGTAAGAACCTTTGAATGCTTGTTTTATTTTGTACTTCTTTTTTGTGTGCTATGAACTTACTTTTCTTCATTTTTGTAATCACTTTTTCTGAATGAACATTAAACAAGTTTTGTTTTATCCATACAAGTCAATATTCTACTTTTTATCCTCACCGTGCTCTTACTTAAAGAAGTGAGAAAGGTTTTTTTTTTTTTAACAGCGTCCTACCGGTCTGCAATCTGCCCGAGGACGGGGAAGAGGATCCCCTCCTGGACATGCTGGCCCAAGCCCAGGCCAATGGGTCCATTGAGGACATGGAGGTAAATGCCTCGCTAACCGTCTCCCAGCGGTTGCAGTTGCTGACCACTCTGGAACCCTTCCGGGCCGAGTTCACAAACCGACCCGGAAGGACCAAGTTGGCAGTCCACGAGGTGGACACCGGGAATCGCGCCCCGTTACGGCGGACACCTTATCGGATCTCTGAGGAAGTGCAGCAGATTATGCGCCAGGAGATCCAGGAGATGTTGCAGCTGGGGGTGATCCGGCCGTCCAAAAGCGCGTGGGCCTCACCTGTAGTTCTCGTGCCAAAAAAGGATCAGACCACCCGGTTCTGCGTGGACTACAGGGGGCTCAACGCCATCACTACCTCTGATGCGCACCCAATGCCACGCATCGAGGATCTGCTGGAGCGGTTGGCGAATGCCAAGTACATATCCATCATGGATTTGAGCCGGGGATACTGGCAGATTCCCCTGAGCCCTGCGGCGCAGGAGAAATCCGCCTTTATCACCCCTTTTGGACTGTACGAGTCCAAAAGGGGCATGAAGAATGCCCCTGCCACTTTCCAGCGATGGTCAACCACCTGCTTCAGGGACTGGAGGAGTACGCTGTGGCGTACCTGGACGACATTGCCGTCTTCAGTTCCACCTGGGAGGAACACCTTCAGCATCTCCCGGAGGTGCTCAAGCGTATTCACCAGGCAGGTCTGACCATCAAGCCGGGAAAATGCCAGTTGGGCATGAGGGAGGTCCACTACCTGGGGCACCGGGTAGGTGGGGGTTCCATGAGTCCAGAGCCCGAGAAAGTGGACGCGATCGTGTCCTGGCTAGTGTTGAGCGATACGATACTGCAAATATCGGGTATCGGCCGATATTAGCTGTATCGGGCTTTCGATTCTGAGTACCGATATTTTCGTCATATCGGATACCGGAATCGGATTTGTCACTGTCACTGTGAGTGTCCGTCGGTGGGGTCTGTCAGGAGTCAGCGGCACTTACCTGGCAGAAGATCTCCGGCGGTCACGTCCTGGACTGCTTGATGGCCGCCATTATCTTCTCCCTGGCGGTCACATGCAGTTTTTCGCGATAACTGCAGTGACTCCAGGGTAATCCCGGCCGTAAACCAGTCCGATGACGTCACCGCCGGGGAAGCAGGTAATCAGCTGTGCTGCGCCGGGATGACAGGCTCTGCCTGTCATTCTGATGTAGCAGAGCTGGATCGTCGTGGGACACTCGTTACTATGGACTGCGTCGGACAGGTGGTATACTGCTGTTTTTTTTTTCATTTTTTTACAGGAGATCGATGGCGTCGCAGGATGAGACTGTAATAAAAGTAATGAAAACTGTGTTGTGTTTTTTATTAAATTAAAAAACTTTTTTATGAACAGTCACCCGTCCGGGTACATCAACAATTTAACTATTTACATACAGGGACCCTGTCCGGGTTATTTATAATTCTTTGGCAGGGGTGTTCCAGGTACCACCTGGTACTCTTCTGATGCTTGCCAAACATCCGAGACACCAAGGACCACCAGGACCTGATGACGTCGTGTGGCCTGTACAGTCAAGTCGTGACCCGCTATCTGTGTCTGTGTGGCCACCTCTTTCATCTCCCTCCGGGTCTGGAGCCCTATGTCCCGGACTGAACGAACCCCAGGGGCCTAACAGGCGCCGGGTACGGGCCAGCTATCATTATCATGTCCATAGCTGGGGCTGCTGAGGAGACCACTGAGGGAGGCTGGGGAGATTTACGGCGTGGGGTGGGCACTTGTGCAGAGGCCTGGATGTGGGAGGCTGAAGGCTCCGAGGGTCTCACAGGTTCCTGACACTCTGGGGAGTAGGGGTCGCACCTGGTAACATTTAGGGCGTACCATCCATTGTAACCCCAGTGTCGGGTGTAAGTCACCAAGTCTCCTGGCAACAGGTCCCTCCCCGGGTGTCCTTCTGGGAGGTGAGTCTCCACGTCCCGCCGGGTCACAAACACTTCTAAATAAAGTCCAGGCTCCTGGATGAAGCCCCAACCACCTTTTAACTTAAAGTTCCGTACTGCACCCTTACGCCGCGGCTCCCACAGGGTTCCTTTATCTTTTCTCATCCGGTCCTTATCTGCCCGGTCATTCTCCAGGTGACGTTGCCGAAGCTTTTGGGATTCTTGCTGCTCCCTTTGTCGCTCTGCTTCCCGCTCCCGACGTCTCCACTCTTCCTCCTGACGCCGGTTGTAATTCTCCTCCACCAGCATCTCCATGTCTCCACCATCAAACTGCAGCTTACGATGTCCGGTTTGCGGCAGCTCTCCTGGCGCCCGACAGTCCTGGCGGCGCTCACCTGCGGAGGAAGCAGCCGGCTCTGGAACAGATGACAGTCGGGGCTCCGGTACAGACAGGTAGGCCTCTGGTGCCTGCGCGGCCTCCTCCATGAGGACGGGTGTCGCTTCTTCTGTCTCAGCGACGGGGGCAGACAGTGGGATCTGGGGTGCTGCCGGTGCAGCGTTTTTTGCAGGAACGGGTGCCTCCACTGCGACAACGTCAACCGGATCACATTGCAAGGGCTGGGATGCCCGCACGGACTCCTCTACTAGAACGGGTGCCTCACCTTCCGGTACAGACACTTCAGGTAAGAGGGATTGGCGCCGCTCCAAGTTTAGTTTTAGGGCACGCCAGCTGGCTTCCATCCTGGCGACCTCCTCCCGGTGCCGGGCCAGGCCTCTTAGGGTATCCTCCGCTTCTTGCAGCGTAGGAGGGTTTCCAGGCCGGGTGCCCAACGGTGGTTCTGTGGCGATCGGGTCGCTTCCGTGGGGGTAGAGCTCTGACTGCTCCATCCCTTCACACTTCTGCTCGTGTCCATTAGCCATCTCTGCCAAGTCACATGTGTCATTAGCATCTGGAGAGGGCCCCTCTTTTGTAGTGAGGCGGGACCTTCGTGTTAGTTTCCGCACACTGAGGAGGATGAGGAGGCGGAACTGAAGAGCTGTGGGGCACGATCTTACATTGCAGTACCATTTAGAGTGGTCGGCCATCGTTTTCGCGCCACTGAGTGAGTGTACACCCACGAAGAGCACGCCCTTCTTCTTCACCAGTGCCTCGTCGTGACGCAGATATGGCGGAAAAATGGCAAATACATTCTCTGATGATTTTAGCAATTTTCAAGCACAAAACCAGTTCAATTCAGGCACACAGGACTCGCTTATAGCGAGCTACAGAATCCTGTTCGTGACGCCCAAGTTGAGTCGCACAGAGCCAGAGGTTTTGGGGGTACTCGGCACCGAGCCCGTCGACTTCTATGGGGTATGTCACGGCTTTACCCGGCAATTGAATCAGAGTCTATTTTACTATGTAGAAGTGTATAAACTATAAATATATGTATATATATATATGTCACAATGACATGTATATATATATATATATATATATATATATATATATATGTATTCTATGTGTGTATATTTTGTGTTTACAACGAAAGAAAGGGTTTTTTTTGTTGCGATATTTTGTTCCCATAGACTTACATGGGACTTCCGGTATCGGAATCGGATATCGACGATATTTAGTGATATCGGCGATACCATTCCGATCCGATATTTTTAGATATCGAGCAGTATAGCTCAACACTAGTCCTGGCCCACCCCCAGGACCAAAAGGCAGGTGAAGTCCTTCCTGGGCACTGCAGGGTACTATAGGTGTTTCGTACCGAACTATAGCGCCATTGCAAAACCCTTGACGGACCTCACCAAGGGCGGTCTACCCCAAACAGTCAGCTGGACAGATGGCTGTGAGGCGGCATTCCGAGCTTTGAAAACAGCCCTGTGCAGCTCTCCGGTGTTGAGAGCCGTCGACAGCAGTCGGCCCTTCCTGGTACAGACTGACGCCAGCGAATTTGGCCTCGGTGCTGTACTCAGCCAGGTTGATTCGGGGAACCAGGAGCACCCCGTGTTGTACCTGAGCCGGAAACTTCTGCCAAGGGAAGTGGCATACTCCACCATCGAGAAGGAGTGCCTGGCCATGGTCTGGGCACTGCAACGTTTGCAGCCCTACCTGTACGGGCGCACCTTCAAGGTGGTCACCGACCACAACCCTCTGAGCTGGCTGCACACAGTGTCCGGAACCAATGGTAGGTTGCTACGCTGGAGCCTTGCCCTGCAGCAGTATGATTTTGCCGTACAACACAAGAAAGGCAGTGATCATGGGAATGCTGATGGGTTGTCACGACGTGGCGAACCTGCTGAGGTGCGCATGGCGGATTACCGAGAGGTCATGCCTCCGTAGCGCCCTCTAAGGGGGGGAGGTGTGATGACATCTACTACATTTAGCAGCTTGTGTATAGCGCGCTTCCCTTCCCCCCTCCCAGCATAAGTAAGGCTCAGTGTAATCTGAGCTCCCAGCACTGGAGTTTCCCGCCTCACCGTAGGGGTCGCCATTGTCTTCACATGTGCTCTCCTTCTATAGCAGCCATTTTGGAGACTTCATTCTGTTTTGGTTATCACACGGTGGGAGCGTTCGCTAGAAACATGAAAGTCACTGTATTGAACCATGCGCCGACGGGCATCGTTCCCGTGGTACTGGTGAACCCGTAACTCCAACAGAGCCCGAGAAATGGAATTCTCAGTTTCCCCATGAACTAGCTCAGCCAAGTTTGGACTCATTTGAACTGTCATTTTAAAGTAAGATCATTGATAGGTCTGCCGTTATTCTGCTAGGTTCACAGGACGAGGGATGGACCTTATGATATTTCAGAGCTCAAATCATACACTTCTGTCCCTGGGAGGTGGCCAGAAAAACCAGCCCCTTTTGTGAGGTCAGCAGACCACATGTATAAGTCTGGCAGTGACCCCCCCCTTACTCATTCCTTGCTGTGACGTCTTGACTAAGAGATCTGCAAATGAACTATGACGTGTGGCTCCTTCCCCCAGCCTGGCTTGCCTGTAAATGATCTAACAACCATGTGAGTGAATTTCATCTTTAATCCTATTTTATTTCTGACTGCCTTGTACATAACTATATTGCCTCAGCTTGTTACATCTTTTTATATTATATAAGCACTGCCTGTCTTTTTAAGGAATAAACCTATAAATTTATTAAAAAAAGGGGGGAAGCCAGCGCCGCACATGATCAGCATGAAATAATTTAAGTGCATCTGCACATGTATATTCTAACTGTTTTTTAAATTGAGACATTTAGCAAATAATTGATCAATTCTTTGAGCTACCCCACCACGACAAGGCATTCTCATATGGGGCAGTACCTACTCTACGTTTTTCATTTTCACTGTGCCATTACGGCCTCCTGAAATTATTAAAAGCATAACTGCAAAAAAACTGCAGAAGCAAGACTGCAAAAACTGCAAAAGTACCTGAAGCATTGCTGAATCACCCCCATGGTGCCAGTAATACAGATGCAGGTAAAGGCCGACCAGGTCCAGGGATGGACATGTCAGATCTGACCTCCACATTCGCCAAACCAGCAACCACAGATAAAGAGTGAAACAGGCACAGGCACAGGTGCACAATTACATATAGCCTGGGGCAGGGCAGGGCTGCTGTATGTATGTACAGCAGCCTAAGTCAATTTTTTTTTTTTTTTTGATGTTGGTTTGTGGCTGACCACCACATGTTGCCGTGCGCTCTGGGTCATGCACGCAGTTCTATCTGTATTTTTTTGGTGATTGACCTAGGCTGCTGTGCACACACACAGCAGCCCTGCCCTGCCTGGGCTCTGCTTGATTTTACACCTGTATCTGGGCCTGTTTCACCCTTCATCTGTGGTTGCTGGTCTGGCAGTGCAGAAGTCAGATCTGAAATGTCCATCTCCGGACCTGGTCGGCTTTCACCTGCGCTTGCCTTACTGGCACCATGGGAGTGATACAGCAATGCTTCAGGTACTTTTGTTTTGATTTTTTGCAGTCTTGCTTTTATACATTCAGGAGGCCGTAATGGCACAGCGAATATAAAAAACGTAGAGTAGGACTGCCCCATATGAGAATGCCTTGTCGTGGCGGGTGGCTCAAAGAATTGATCAATTATTTGCCAAATGTCTCATTTTAATACAGTTAGAATCCAATATTTGCATATGCATTTTATATATTGCATGCTGACCATGTGCGGCGCTGGCTTCTCCCCTTTTTTTTTTGATGTTGGTTTGTGGCTGACCACCACATGTTGCCGTGCGCTCTGGGTCATGCACGCAGTTCTATCTGTATTTTTTGGTGATTGACCTAGGCTGCTGTGCACACACACAGCAGCCCTGCCCTGCCTGGGCTCTGCTTGATTTTACACCTGTATCTGGGCCTGTTTCACCCTTCATCTGTGGTTGCTGGTCTGGCAGTGCAGAAGTCAGATCTGAAATGTCCATCTCCGGACCTGGTCGGCTTTCACCTGCGCTTGCCTTACTGGCACCATGGGAGTGATACAGCAATGCTTCAGGTACTTTTGTTTTGATTTTTTGCAGTCTTGCTTTTATACATTCAGGAGGCCGTAATGGCACAGCGAATATAAAAAACGTAGAGTAGGACTGCCCCATATGAGAATGCCTTGTCGTGGCGGGGTGGCTCAAAGAATTGATCAATTATTTGCCAAATGTCTCATTTTTAATACAGTTAGAATCCAATATTTGCATATGAATTTTATATATTGCATGCTGACCATGTGCGGCGCTGGCTTCTCCCCTTTTTTTTTTGATGTTGGTTTGTGGCTGACCACCACATGTTGCCGTGCGCTCTGGGTCATGCACGCAGTTCTATCTGTATTTTTTTGGTGATTGACCTAGGCTGCTGTGCACACACACAGCAGCCCTGCCCTGCCTGGGCTCTGCTTGATTTTACACCTGTATCTGGGCCTGTTTCACCCTTCATCTGTGGTTGCTGGTCTGGCAGTGCAGAAGTCAGATCTGAAATGTCCATCTCCGGACCTGGTCGGCTTTCACCTGCGCTTGCCTTACTGGCACCATGGGAGTGATACAGCAATGCTTCAGGTACTTTTGTTTTGATTTTTTGCAGTCTTGCTTTTATACATTCAGGAGGCCGTAATGGCACAGCGAATATAAAAAACGTAGAGTAGGACTGCCCCATATGAGAATGCCTTGTCGTGGCGGGTGGCTCAAAGAATTGATCAATTATTTGCCAAATGTCTCATTTTTAATACAGTTAGAATCCAATATTTGCATATGCATTTTATATATTGCATGCTGACCATGTGCGGCGCTGGCTTCTCCCCTTTTTTTTTTGATGTTGTTTTGCTGACCACCACATGTTCCGTGCCCTGGGTCATGCACGCAGTTCTATCTGTATTTTTTGGTGATTGACCTAGGCTGCTGTGCACACACACAGCACCTGCCCTGCTGGGCTCTGCTTGATTTTACACCTGTATCTGGCCTGTTTCACCCTTCATCTGTGGTTGCTGGTCTGGCAGTGCAGAAGTCAGATCTGAAATGTCCATCTCCGGACCTGGTCGGCTTTCACCTGCGCTTGCCTTACTGGCACCATGGGAGTGATACAGCAATGCTTCAGGTACTTTTGTTTTGATTTTTTGCAGTCTTGCTTTTATACATTCAGGAGGCCGTAATGGCACAGCGAATATAAAAAACGTAGAGTAGGACTGCCCCATATGAGAATGCCTTGTCGTGGCGGGGTGGCTCAAAGAATTGATCAATTATTTGCCAAATGTCTCATTTTTAATACAGTTAGAATCCAATATTTGCATATGCATTTTATATATTGCATGCTGACCATGTGCGGCGCTGGCTTCTCCCCTTTTTTTTTTATAAATTTATTAGTTTGTTTCTCCTGCTCTATAAACGAATTTACACGTGCCTGAAGTACTACGCTACTGTTTTGGGGTTGCTACGGACCCTCTTGATAAATTGTTCCAAGAAAATCGTAGCTGGTGGCAGCTTAACAGAAGGGGTGTAGCGTGTTGACCTATGGGGTGGCGTTGGCAGTGACGGAGCGGGTTTTATAAGTGTATTGCCCGGCTGCGGCTCGGATAATTATAATTCCCTCACTGCAGCGTGCCCAATAGCCAGCACACATCCAAGTGACCCGTCTGGCGACTAATTATCCTAGGTGCAGTTCCCTGACTGACCTGAGGGTAAGGGGGTTACCAGAGAGCTGCAAGTTCCTAAGTGGAAGTGGGATAATTATAAATCCCTTCAGTTTACTGGGTCGGACGGCAGCAGCCGTCGTGTGTGTGCGCGCGTGTTCGTCACATTTGCGGCACGGAGGGATCACAAGCCGTGATACCCCGGGCTACCGTGTGGCGGACCGTGTGCTTGTTTCATCACACTGGGGTGTATATAGAGGCTGCTGAGCTGTATATAGAGGCTGCTGGGGTGTTATAGAGGCTGCTGGTGTTTTGTATAGAGGCTGCTGTGGTGTATATAGAGGCTGCTGAGCTGTATTTAGAGGCTGCTGGTGTGTATATAGAGGCTGCTGGGGTATATATAGAGCTGCTGGGGTGTATATAGAGGCTGCTGGGCTGTATATAGAGACTGCTGGGGTGCATATAGAGGCTGCTGGGGTGTATATAGAGGCTGCTGGGATGTATATAGAGGCTGCTGGGTTGTATATAGAGGCATCTGGGGTATATATAGAGGCTGATGGGATGTATATAGAGGCTGCTGGGTGTATATAGAGGCTGCTGGGGTATATATAGAGGCTGCTGGGGTGTATATAGAGGCTGCTGGGGTGTATATAGAGGCTGCTGGGGTATATATAGAGGCTGCTGGGGTGTATATAGAGGCTGCTGGGCTGTATATAGAGACTGCTGGGGTGCATATAGAGGCTTCTAGGCTTTATATAGATGTTGCTGGGGTGTATATAGAGGCTGCTGTGGTGTATATAGAGGCTGCTGGGGTGTATATAGAGGCTGCTGCGGTGTATATAGAGGCTGCTGTGGTGTATATAGAGGCTGCTGGGGTGTATATAGAGGCTGCTGGGGTGTATATAGAGGCTGCTGAGCTGTATATAGAGGCTGCTGAGCTGTATATAGAGGCTGCTGCGGTGTATATAGAGGCTGCTGCTTGGGTGTATATAGAGGCTGCTGCTTGGGTGTATATAGAGGCTGCTGAGCTGTATATAGAGGCTGCTGGGGTGTATATAGAGGCTGCTGAGCTGTATCTAGAGGCTGCTGGGGTGTATCTAGAGGTGCTGGGGTGTATCTAGAGGCTGCTGGGGTGTATCTAGAGGCTGCTGGGTGTATATAGAGGCTGCTGGGGTGTATATAGAGGGTACTGGGGTGTATATAGAGGGTGCTGGGCTGTATATAGAGGATGCTGGGGTGTATATAGAGGGTACTGGGGTGTATATAGAGGCTGCTGGGGTGTATATAGAGGCTGCTGCGGTGTATATAGAGGCTGCTGTGGTGTATATAGAGGCTGCTGTGGAGTATATAGAGGCTGCTGGGCTGTATATAGAGGCTGCTGGGGTGTATATAGAGGCTACTGGGTGTATCTAGAGGCTACTGGGGTGTATATAGAGTCTGCTGGGCTGTATATAGAGGCTGCTGGGCTGTATATAGAGGCTGCTGCTGGGGTGTATATAGAGGCTGCTGAGATGTATATAGAGGCTGCTAGGGTGTATATAGAGGCTGCTGGTGTGTATATAGAGGCTGCTGAGCTGTATATAGAGGCTGCTGCGGTGTATATAGAGGCTGCTGCTGGGGTGTATATAGAGGCTGCTGAGCTGTATATAGAGGCTGCTGGGGTGTATATAGAGGCTGCTGGTGTTTTGTATAGAGGCTGCTGGGGTGTATATAGAGGCTGCTGAGCTATATTTAGAGGCTGCTGGGGTGTATATAGAGGCTGCTGGGGTATAGATAGAGGCGGCTGGGGTGTATATAGAGGCTGCTGGGCTGTATATAGAGGCTGCTGGGCTGTATATAGAGGCTGCTGGGGTGCATATAGAGGCTTCTAGGCTTTATATAGATGTTCTGGGGTGTATATAGAGGCTGCTGGGGTGTATATAGAGGCTGCTGGGGTGTATATAGAGGCTGCTGTGGTGTATATAGAGGCTGCTGTGGTGTATATAGAGGCTGCTGGGGTGTATATAGAGGCTGCTGGAGTGTATATAGAGGATGCTGGGGTGTATATAGAGGCTTCTGGGGTGTATAAAGAGGTTGCTGGGTGTATATAGAGGCTGCTGGGCTATATATAGAGGCTGCTGGGCTGTATATACAGTCATGGCCAAAAGTTTTGAGAATGACACAATTATTATATTTTCACTTGATCTACTGCCCTCTGGTTTTTATGTGTGTGTTTGACAGATGTTTTTATCACAGACAGAAATATAATTGCAAACATATGAGTAACAAAGCTTATATTGACAGTTAGAATGAGTTAATGCAGCAAGTCAATATTTGCAGTGTTGACCCTTCTTCTTCAGGACCTCTGCAATTCTCCCTGGCATGCTCTCAATCAACTTCTGGACCAAATCCTGACTGATAGCAGTCCATTCTTGCACAATCAATGCTTTCATTTTGTCAGAATTTTTAGGTTTTTGTTTGTCCACCCGTCTCTTGATGATTGACCACAAGTTCTCAATGGGATTAAGATCTGGGGAGTTTCCAGGCCATGGACCCAAAATCTCTATGTTTTGTTCCTGAGCCATTTAGTTATCACCTTTGCTTTATGGCAAGGTGCTCCATCATGCTGGAAAAGGCATTGTTGATCGCCAAACTGCTCTTGGAGGGTTGGGAGAAGTTGATCTTGGAGGACATTCTGGTACATTCTTTATTCATGGCTGTGTTTTTAGGCAAGACTGTGAGAGAGCCGATTCCCTTGGCTGAGAAGCAACCCCACACATGAATGGTTTCAGGATGCTTAACAGTTGGCATGAGACAAGGCTGGTGGTAGCGCTCACCTTGTCTTCTCCGAATGAGGCGTTTTCCTGATGTCCCAAACAATCGAAAAGGGGATTCATCAGAGAAAATAACTTTACCCCAGTCCTCAGCAGTCCACTGCCTGTACCTTTTGCAGAATATCAGTCTGTCCATGATGTTTTTTCTGGAGAGAAGTGGCTTCTTTGCTGCCCTCCTTGAGACCAGGCCTTGCTCCAAGAGTCTCCGCCTCACAGTGCGTGCAGATGCACTCACACCTGCCTGCTGCCATTCCTGAGCAAGCTCTGCACTGCCGGTAGCCCGATCCCGCAGCTGAAACACTTTTAAGAGACGGTCCTGGCGCTTGCTGGTCTATTTTGGGCGCCCTGGAGCCTTTTTGGCAACAATGGAACCTCTCTCTTGAAGTTCTTGATGATGCGATAGATTGTTGACTGAGGTGCAATCTTTCTAGCTGCGATAATCTTCCCTATTAGGCCATTTTTGTGCATTGCAATGATGACTGCACGTGTATCTTTAGAGATAACCATGGTTAACAGAAGAGAAACAATGATGCCAAGCACCAGCCTCCTTTTAAAGTGTCCAGTGGTGTCATTCTTACTTAATCATGACAGATTGATCTCCAGCCATGTCCTCATCAACACTCACACCTGTGTTAATGGAGCAATCACTGAAAAGAGGTTAGCTGGTCCTTTTAAGGCAGGGCTGCAATGATGTTGAAATGTGTTTTGGAGGATAAAGTTCATATTCTAGCCAAATATTGACTTTGCAAGTAATTGCTGTTAAGCTGATCACTCTTTATAACATTCTGGAGTCAATGCAAATTGCCATTAGAAAAAGTGAAGCAGTAGACTTTGTAAAAATTAATATTTGTGTCATTCTCAAAACTTTTGGCCATGACTGTAGAGGCTGCTGGGGTGTATATAGAGGCTGCTGGGGTGTATATAGAGGTTGCTGAGCTGTATATAGAGGCTGCTGGGGTGCATATAGAGGCTGCTGGGGTGTGTATGTGTGGCCCAGCTATGCAGGCACACAAATAATCCAGGAGAATGCACAGGAAGGTAACCGCAACGCTTGATATGCATTCACTTCACTCACACTTTCAGACACACCCATCAGGGGTATAAAAGGGAGTGACAGTAGCAAAGTGAGGGATTAGTCAGTCAGTCAACTTAGGAGGGAGAGGAGTTCAGTCAAGCTCCAGGTGGCTCAAGAGTGAGTCATCCCAGTCTGTTTTCTGTCTGAGTGCAGGGCAGTTCAGTGTCAGTCCAGTCTGGACTTGGAGGATACTGAGAGCTATTCAGTGAGCTCTAGAAGAAAGCTGACTTTACCATCGAAAGCTACAAGTGCTTATGTTAAGAGCGGGAAGCAGGGCGAAGGGCGCAGTGGAGAAGATAGAGAAGTGCTTCAGGTATTGGTTACCTGCACTAATTCACCGGACACCGGGGTCCGAAGCGTTGCTAGTGTTTCAAGCATAGTAACAAGATACCCGGAGGCTATCTGGACTACAGGTCGCAGAGAGCAGCCCAAAGCGCTGATACGTAACCGGAGTCAGGGAGAACAGGGACTTTGAGTAGGACGCTGCAAAAGTAAGGACTTAGTTCTCTCAACATCTGAGAATCAGAGACATAGAAGGCTCCACCACAATGTCAGCCGGGCTTGTCAGCTATTGAGAAAGCTGGAGATTACAGAGTTAACTTCGCTTCATGCAAGTTTGGACTCACATACATATGAAGTAAAGGAGGCCTCTAACCTGCTCAGCGGTGATCCTAAATGTGCACTCTCCACCCCGACCAGCTCCCCGGGACCTGCTTGAACCATCTACCAGTAAAGGTATGAAAAGAAGCTGCATTGTGTGCGACTGAATTCTTAACTACACCCTGCATCATCACCATAGACTTCCAGGGACCAGTCTCACCTGTGGGAGACTTACCACCCAGCTGCCCCATAACATCCCCTGTGAAGATCCTTATAGCAGCGCTGGTCCAATTGATCAGATACCACAGGTGGCGTCACGAACTACCTATCCTAATAATCCCCTGTAAATATAACCCCTATCGCATGACTGCCAGGGCCACGGACCGAGTCCCGCTGCCAGTGACAACTCCCATAGAAATCAATGGGCTCGGCTCCGAGTACCCCATAGCCCTGGTATCCACAATTGTGGTGCGAGTCATATAGAGGCTGCCGGGTTGTATATATAAGCTGCAGGGCTGTATATAGAGGCTGCTGGGGTATATATAGAGGCTGCTGGGCTGTATATAGAGGCGTCTGGGATGTATATAGAGGCATCTGGGGTGTATATAGAGGCTGCTGGGGTGTATATAGAGGCTGCTGGGATGTATATAGAGGCTGCTGGGGTATATATAGAGGCATCTGGGGTATATATAGAGGCTGCTGGGGTGTATATAGAGGCTGCTGTGGTGTATATAGAGGCTGCTGGGCTGTATATAGTGGCTGCTGGGGTGTATATAGAGGCTGCTGGGCTGTATATAGAGGCTGCTGGGGTATATATAGAGGCGTCTGGGATGTATATAGAGGCATCTGGGGTGTATATAGAGGCTGCTGGGGTGTATATAGAGGCTGCTTGGATGTATATAGAGGCTGCTGGGGTATATATAGAGGCTTCTGGGGTATATATAGAGGCTGCTGGGCTGTATATAGTGGCTGCTGGGGTATATATAGAGGCTGCTGGGCTGTATATAGAGGCGTCTGGGATGTATATAGAGGCATCTGGGGTGTATATAGAGGCTGCTGGGGTGTATATAGAGGCTGCTGGGATGTATATAGAGGCTGCTGGGGTATATATAGAGGCATCTGGGGTATATATAGAGGCTGCTGGGGTGTATATAGAGGCTGCTGTGGTGTATATAGAGGCTGCTGGGCTGTATATAGTGGCTGCTGGGGTGTATATAGAGGCTGCTGGGCTGTATATAGTGGCTGCTGGGGTGTATATAGAGGCTTCTGGGGTGTATATAGAGGCGTCTGGGATGTATATAGAGGCTGCTGGGGTGTATATAGAGGCGTCTGGGATGTATATAGAGGCATCTGGGGTATATATAGAGGCTGCTGGGGATGTATATAGAGGCTGCTGGGGTATATATAGAGGCTGCTGGGGTATATATAGAGGCTGCTGGGATGTATATAGAGGCTGCTGGGGTGTATATAGAGGCTTCTGGGGTGTATATAGAGGCTGCTGGGTGTATATAGAGGCGTCTGGGATGTATATAGAGGCTGCTGGGATGTATATAGAGGCTGCTGGGGTATATATAGAGGCATCTGGGGTATATATAGAGGCTGCTGGGATGTATATAGAGGCTGCTGGGGTATATATAGAGGCATCTGGGGTGTATATAGAGGCTGCTGGGGTATATATAGAGGCATCTGGGGTGTATATATGTGTAGCCCTGGTGTTAGGCACACGCAGTACCCTGGAGAGTGTGTGGCGAGACAGCAGTTTAATGCTAAATATCCATTCACTCAACATACACTAGACACACCCTTAGGGTAGTGTAGTTTACTATTGAGGGAGTGGTCAGGGTGTATGTTTGTGGAGTGATTTTAGTCAGTTTAGTTCCTGTCTTCGGACGGATCAGACGTCTGGAGTTTAGCTGGAGGGAGGAAGCAGTCCAGCCTGCTCTATCATCAGTTCAGAACGTGGAGGCTGGTACAGGTGGTCTAATTCACCTTAGCCTAGTCAGAGCTGTACCTCATCAGACTACATTGAAAGAAAGAAGAAGATTAGTGCAGAAAGACTTCAGTCACCTGTCTCAAGGACAGTGAAAGGTTCAGAGACGTGCTCCTGCCTAGTGATAACTGAGCATCTGTAACTAACTTTGAAGAAAGTGAATGAAGGAAGTAACTACCCGACTTTATGCTAGTGTGAGTGCTTATGCTACCAGCGAGGACAAGGCAAAAGGCACAGTGGATTATTGGAAAGGTGCGTTTGGGATTGAAGAAGTCCTGCACATTGCAACCGGTCACTGGGGACCGAAGGATCACTATTAGCTTCAAGCATAGTGGTAAGAAAACCAGGGATTTACCGGACCTTAGGTCGCGGCAAACAAGCCCCTTATAGTCAGTACGTAACTGGAGTCAGGTGGAATAGGGACTTTGAGTCAAGCGCAGACAAAAGCAAGAACCTAGTTTCATCAATTGGAAGGCTCCTACCACAAAACTGACTGGGCAGTACAGCTATGGATTAGCTGGAGTTATTGAGGGAACTACGCTTCAGGCTGGTTGTACTCATTGTATTGGAAGTAAAGGAGGCCCCTAACTTGTCCAGCTGCTGTCTCAAGATACACTCTCCTTGGATCAGCCTCCCTGGGACCTGCCTTACCATCTTGCAAGTAAAGGTATGGAAAGACGCTGACCGTGTGAGACTGTGTTATTTATCTGCACCCGACTTCACTGACTTCATAGACTTTGAGGGACCAGTCCCACCTGTAGGGGACCCGACATCTAGCTGCATCACCATCCCCTCAGAGATCTATAGCAGCGCTGGTACAAATTACCAGAATACTACAGGTGGCGTCACGAACTGTATATAAATCTATCCCCTGTAAATATTCCCCCCAACATACGCCAGACCGCCAGGGCCACAGACCGAGCCACCGCTACCTGTGACAAACCCCATAGACTTCCATGGGCTCGGCTCTGAGTACCCCATTGCCCTGGTAACCCACAATTGTGGTGGCGGGTCGACACAAAAATTTGGCGTCACGAACAGGATGCGAAACTCGCGGAATTGCGAGCCCTGTGTGCCTAAGGAATTGTTTTTGTGAAAAAGGACTGTTTGCACTTTTGGCGCCAAAATCGCCATTTTTGTCGCCATATTCGCGCCCTCAGGCGCTGGAGAAGAAGGTGGGCGTACCTTCGTGGGCGTGTACCCCCAGTGGCGCGAAGAAAATGCCTGCCCTCTCAAAGTGCTATTACAACATGCGATCCTGCCCTACAGCAAAGGAGGTCCGCCTCCTCTTCACCTTCCCTGCGAGGAGGAGGAGACGCAAACCCAGCCTCCACGGAAGAGACCGGATGTCTCTGCAGGAAGAAAGAATCTTCTGGAACCTCATGGAAGCAGGACGTGTGCAGCCGAGCAGGGAAGCGGAGGAAGGCAGGCCCCGTTCCCCAGCCAAGCTGCCACCAGCACAGGAGTCATCCGTGGTCCTGCACCTGCAGCAGGCGTTGCTAGAGATTCAAGAAGAAAATGCACGCCTGAAGAAGATGGTCCAGTACCAACCTGGATTTGAAGAGATCGAGAGACGCCGACGTACCCTGGAGCAGCGGAGGCTGTGGGACACGGTGATCTCTCCCCTCAACGACCCCCCACGATTCCAATTACCGAAGATTCTGCTGCCCAAGGCGAAGGAGCAACCGGAGGCTGCCCCCGAAAGTACCAATCCTGATCCCACCGGTGAAGCGGTGGAGGCGAAGGAGGTTGAGGAGGTATCGCCAGTTCCGGAACGCCCGCCCGGCCAGGAGGCCGCAGCAGATGATCGGTCCCCGGCAGGGACACCGGAGGGGTCCTGTCCGTCACTACCAGACGTGGACTGGGACGAAATGGCGCGCCTGGATGACGTCGCCTACACCGCCCAGTGGGAATATGAGTGGCAGCGTCGTGAGGAGAAGCAGAAACGCCAGCAGGAGGAAGAGCGGGAAGCTCAGCGGAACCGTCAGCGACAACATGCAGAGCTGATCGCGGACAAAGAGAGTGTCCGGAGAGAGAAAGGTACCCTGAGGGAACCGCGGCGGCAGGGGTGTGTGGACTGAGTTCCAGCTCCGGAAGGGCTGGGGCTTCATCCGTGAACCGGGCCTCTACCCAGGGGTCTTTGTCAGCAGGCGTGACGTAGAATCCCACCTGCCGCAAGGCCATCCCGGGAGGGACTTAGTAAATGGAGACCTCGTCACGTACACACGGCATTGGGGAATGAAGGGATGGTATGCCCTTAACGTCACCATCGTCCGTGACCCGTCCCAGACGCAGGTAACGTCACCACTACCGCAGCGTCCCCGTCTCCAGCTCAAGCAGTATCCGGCCGTGCCCCAGCATCGCCCCTGCAAATTCATCGCAACTAGCGACCCAGAGTTCATCGCAAATGAAAGTCAAATCTACATCGCAACTAGCGACCCAGTCTCAATCGCAATCCATGACACGGTCTATATCGTTAACTGTGATTGAAACGCAATCGGTGTCACGTGAAGAGAATGTACCCGTTGCGCCCCTAGAGGTTCGCACAAGAACTGTGGCGACTCAGACCCTAATCGCAGCGCATGATTTGCTAGTCCTGGGAACTAGGGCCCATTGCATTGTTCCAGCCCCGGGGTGGAAAGTGTATTATTTGAAAATGAATAGATAGAAAAGAAGAATCGGTGAGATCCATATCGGGTCTACCATAAGTAGAAAGTTTGAAAATGTTTTATAAGTTTTTGCACAAGTTGAGAAGTACAACGTATATAATGCATATATATATGTTTCTAACTGTAGAATGCCCGGCTGGGTAAACAGTAACCAGAAAAAGTTTTTGCACTTTAGTATAATAATGTGATATTTATTTATGTCTGTGGTTTTACAATGGACTGTGAGGTTGAGGACTGTGCCAACCCAGAACTTATTTGTACATAGTTGCGCTTCGGTGCCTTATCTTGGTTTTACATAAACCAGCACAACTACCTCTGAATACAAAAACCCGTGTGGTGTGGCACTGAGTGAGGTCTGCAATCAGATGTCCTGCAGCCCACCCAGGACCCACGTTGAAGGTTTGGTGCGGGTCCTTCACAAGAATACTGTATATTTATTGAATGCTATTTAATATTTGTATTTTTTTTATAATGTTTGCAACGTTCAAGATATCCTCACCTCCCGGATGGGACGAATTAATGTTATTGTTGATGTTTTCATGCATAAACAAAAATGTCTCTTTTGTATTTTACAGCCCGGGAGTGCTGTCTTTTACCATGGGGGAATGTGTAGCCCTGGTGTTAGGCACACGCAGTACCCTGGAGAGTGTGTGGCGAGACAGCAGTTTAATGCTAAATATCCATTCACTCAACATACACTAGACACACCCTAGGGTAGTGTAGTTTACTATTGAGGGAGTGGTCAGGGTGTATGTTTGTGGAGTGATTTTAGTCAGTTTAGTTCCTGTCTTCGGACGGATCAGACGTCTGGAGTTTAGCTGGAGGGAGGAAGCAGTCCAGCCTGCTCTATCATCAGTTCAGAACGTGGAGGCTGGTACAGGTGGTCTAATTCACCTTAGCCTAGTCAGAGCTGTACCTCATCAGACTACATTGAAAGAAAGAAGAAGATTAGTGCAGAAAGACTTCAGTCACCTGTCTCAAGGACAGTGAAAGGTTCAGAGACGTGCTCCTGCCTAGTGATAACTGAGCATCTGTAACTAACTTTGAAGAAAGTGAATGAAGGAAGTAACTACCCGACTTTATGCTAGTGTGAGTGCTTATGCTACCAGCGAGGACAAGGCGAAAGGCACAGTGGATTATTGGAAAGGTGCGTTTGGGATTGAAGAAGTCCTGCACATTGCAACCGGTCACTGGGGACCGAAGGATCACTATTAGCTTCAAGCATAGTGGTAAGAAAACCAGGGATTTACCGGACCTTAGGTCGCGGCAAACAAGCCCCTTATAGTCAGTACGTAACTGGAGTCAGGTGGAATAGGGACTTTGAGTCAAGCGCAGACAAAAGCAAGAACCTAGTTTCATCAATTGGAAGGCTCCTACCACAAAACTGACTGGGCAGTACAGCTATGGATTAGCTGGAGTTATTGAGGGAACTACGCTTCAGGCTGGTTGTACTCATTGTATTGGAAGTAAAGGAGGCCCCTAACTTGTCCAGCTGCTGTCTCAAGATACACTCTCCTTGGATCAGCCTCCCTGGGACCTGCCTTACCATCTTGCAAGTAAAGGTATGGAAAGACGCTGACCGTGTGAGACTGTGTTATTTATCTGCACCCGACTTCACTGACTTCATAGACTTTGAGGGACCAGTCCCACCTGTAGGGGACCCGACATCTAGCTGCATCACCATCCCCTCAGAGATCTATAGCAGCGCTGGTACAAATTACCAGAATACTACAGGTGGCGTCACGAACTGTATATAAATCTATCCCTGTAAATATTCCCCCAACATACGCCAGACCGCCAGGGCCACAGACCGAGCCACCGCTACCTGTGACAAACCCCATAGACTTCCATGGGCTCGGCTCTGAGTACCCCATTGCCCTGGTAACCCACAATTGTGGTGGCGGGTCGACACATATAGAGGCTGCTGGGGTGTATATAGAGGCGTCTGGGATGTATATAGAGGCATCTGGGGTATATATAGAGGCTGCTGGGGTGTATATAGAGGCTGCTGGGGTGTATATAGAGGCTGCTGGGGTGTATATAGAGGCGTCTGGGATGTATATAGAGGCATCTGGGGTGTATATAGAGGCATCTGGGGTGTATATAGAGGCTGCTGGGGTGTATATAGAGGCATCTGGGGTGTATATAGAGGCGTCTGGGATGTATGTAGAGGCATCTGGGGTGTATATAGAGGCATCTGGGGTGTATATAGAGGCTGCTGGGGTGTATATAAGGCATCTGGGGTTTATATAGAGGAAAGACTTTGCCAACACTGTGACCAGGAGGCCATAGAGGATGAAACCCACTTCCTGCTACACTGCTCCAAATACTCAGCAGTGAGGGACACTCACTTCAGGAGACTCTCACATCTCTTCCCGGATTTCATCACCATGAAGGAGGAAGAGAAAACATATATCTTGCTGGGGGAAGAAGAGAGAGCAGCGGAGATAGCAGCGCGGTATGTGAGCGAATGTCATAGACTGCGAGAAAGAGAACTATGATATGCCATGGACTTCTATAGCCCCCACCCCGGATCTGCCCCATCACCCCTCCCTATGCCATGGACTTCCATAGCCCCCACCTGGATCTGCCCCTACTCAACATCCCTATCCCCTTTTGTACACTTGCTTTGGCAAAACTAATGGGTATTTAGTCCTGCCAATAAAGCTTCTTTGAATTGAATTTGAATTAGAGGCTGCTGGGCTGTATATAGAGGCTGCTGGAGTATATATAGATGCTGTCAAAAAAGCTGGGCACACTCGAAATTTGTGTTAAAGGTAAATTTAATACGTACACTTGGTCACAACACAGACGTTTCGGTCTACATAGACCTTCATCAGTGTACTGAAATCATAAGTGATCAATAAATGTTACTAGATTGGAAATAAAGTATATACACAATGACATGTTGGGTCAAAATTATGACATAATAAATATCAAACTTGATCTCTGGGTTAGCTAATCAACAGCATGCTATCGTAAGTACTCAGTATACATAGAGAAAAAAGAAGGTAAATAAGTATAACCTGGCTAGGATATATAATGGCCGTGATCGTCTCGTGTCAGCATACCCCAAGGGTTTAAACAGGGAATACGACCTTCATTCTTTCCTGTAAATTATATTACATTGTTACCGTTTTTACTTGAGAATGATGCATGTATATTTCTATTATATCTATATTTATTTTCTTCCTTACAGAATCGTTAATAATATGCCTTCACTCTGGATTTTCACGTCTCATTTTGCACTCCACCCTCTTCCCTGATTTCACTGACATGCGCTCTGTATGTGGAACGCATAATAGTCTCAGTGGAACGCAGAAATGTACCTCTACTGTTTCTCACTAAAGCACAGACGTCACTTCCGGTCACGGCACTTCCTGGTTCTCGTACGCTGTCAGCGTCTCTCCTATGTATGACGTATGTACTATTATGTTCCACTGAACACCAGCATCAATTACTTTCACAGTGCATAATACTAACAGGGGCTACCCAGAAGCAGTAACCAGTGGTACGATTGTATTTGCTTTTATTTTATTGTGATCTATCATCACATATTTATTCACTAACCAGACACTTACTGCCTCTCCTTAGTTATTCAGCATCACCCATTTTTGAACGGTATGGTTATACTATTTGTCTACTATAAGACATCACTCTTATATATATCATTATGCACTTATTCACATTCCACATGTCTGGATTGTAGATATATTAATTCTGGTCCCATCTTGCATCTGGTCACTAGGTATGTGTTATACTTATTTACCTTCTTTTTTCTCTATGTATACTGAGTACTTACGATAGCATGCTGTTGATTAGCTAACCCAGAGATCAAGTTTGATATTTATTATGTCATAATTTTGACCCAACATGTCATTGTGTATATACTTTATTTCCAATCTAGTAACATTTATTGATCACTTATGATTTCAGTACACTGATGAAGGTCTATGTAGACCGAAACGTCTGTGTTGTGACCAAGTGTACGTATTAAATTTACCATTAACACAAATTTCGAGTGTGCCCAGCTTTTTTGACACATAATATGGTTTGGGAACCTACTGGAGCACCTCCAAAAAGAGCTGTGCCAATATTTACTGACATATATATAGATGCTGTGATGAACGGGCACACGGTCCGCCACACGGTAGCCCGGGGTATCACGGCTTGTGATCCCACCGCTGCCACCAATATGTGATGAAACGGTGCACACACACGACGGCTGCTGCCGTCCGACCCGGTAAACTGTAGGGATTTATAATTATCCCACTTCCACCTAGGAACTTGCAGCTCTCTGGTGCCCCCTTACCCTCAGGTCAGTCAGGGAACTGCACCTAGGATAATCAGTCGCCAGACGGGTCACTTGGATGTGTGCTGGCTATTGGGCACGCTGCAGTGAGGGAATTATAATTACTCCGAGCCGCAGCCGGGTAATACACTTATAATACCCGCTCCGTCACTGCCAACGCCACCCCATATGTCAACACTTAACACCCCCTTCTTTTTAAGCTGCCACCAGCTACGGTTTTTCTTACTGAACAATTTATCAAGAGGGTCCGTAGCAACCCCAAAACAGTAGCGTAGTGCTTCAGGCACGTGCAAATTCGTTTATAGAGCAGGAGAAACAAACTAATAAATTTATAGATTTATTCCTTAAAAAGACAGGCAGTGCTTATACAATATAAAATAAATGGAACAAACTGAGGCAATATAGTTATGTACAAATGCAGTTATAAAATAAACGGGATTAAGAATGAAAGACTCACATGATAGTTAGATCATTTACAGGCAAGCCAGGATGGGGGAAGGAGCCACACGTCATAGTTCATTTGCAGATCTCTTAGTCAGGACATCACAGCAAGGACTGAGAAAGGGGGGCTCACTGCCAGACTTATACCTGGGGCTGCTGACCTCACGAAAAGGGGAGGGTTTTTCTGGCCACCTCCCAGGGACAGAAGTGTATGATTTGAGCTCTGAAAGTCATAAGGACCATAACTCGTCCTGTGAGCCTAGCAGAATAACGGCAGACCTATCAATGATCTTACTTTAAAATGACAGTTCAAATGAGTCCAAACTTGGCTGAGCTAGTCCATGGGGAATCCGAGAATTCCATTTCTCGGGTTCTGTTGGAGTTACGGGTTCACCAGTACCACGGGAACGATGCCTATGGACACACGTTTCAAAACAGTAACTTTCGTGTTTCTAGCGAATGCTCCCACCATGTTATTAACCAAAAAAGAATGAATTCTCCAAAATGGCTGCTATAGGAAGAAAGCACATGTGCAGACAATGGAGGACCCCTGCGGTGAAGCGGCAAAACTTCCAGCACTGGTAGATCAGGTTACACTGAGCTTGACTGCAGGTTGGGAGGGGGGAAGGGAAGCGTGAGCTGCAGAGAAAAGGAGGGAGTGGTAACTTTGCCCTGTGCTTGCAAACGGTGGGGGTTGTAGTACTATGGGGAAAGTTCTGGAACCCGCACAAGAAATGAAGCTTACAGTATCATGACAGATGCTTCTGGGGTTTATATAGAGGCGTCTGGGATGTATATAGAGGCATCTGGGGTATATATAGAGGCTGCTGGGATGTATATAGAGGCTGCTGGGGTGTATATAGAGGCGTCTGGGGTGTATATAGAGGCTGCTGGGGTGTATATAGAGGCTGCTGGGGTGTATATAGAGGGTGCTGAGGTGTATATAGAGGCGTCTGGGTGTATATAGAGGCTGCTGGGGTGTATATAGAGGCTGCTGGGTTTTATATAGAGGCTGCTGGGGTGTATATAGAGGCGTCTGGGGTGTATATAGAGGCTGCTGGGGAGCATATAGAGGGTGCTGGGGTGTATATAGAGGCTGCTGGGATGTATATAGAGGCTGCTGGGGTATATATAGAGGCTGCTGGGGTGTATATAGAGGCGTCTGGGATGTATATAGTGGCGTCTGGGGTGTATATAGAGGCTGCTGGGGTGTATATAGAGGCTGCTGGGATGTATATAGAGGCTGCTGGGGTGTATATAGAGGCTGCTGGGATGTATATAGAGGCTGCTGGGGTGTATATAGAGGCTGCTGGGATGTATATAGAGGCTGCTGGGGTGTATATAGAGGCTGCTGGGATGTATATAGAGGCTGCTGGGGTGTATATAGAGGCTGCTGGGGTGTATATAGAGGCGTCTGGGATGTATATAGTGGCGTCTGGGGTGTATATAGAGGCTGCTGGGGTGTATATAGAGGCTGCTGAGCTGTATATAGAGGCTGCTGGGGTGTATATAGAGGCTTCTGGGGTGTATATAGAGGCTGCTAGGCTGTATATAGTGGCTGCTGGGGTGTATATAGAGGCATCTGGGGTGTATATAGAGGTGTCTGGGATGTATATAGAGGCATCTGGGGTATATATAGAGGCTGCTGGGATGTATATAGAGGCTGCTGGGGTGTATATAGAGGCGTCTGGGATGTATATAGAGGCATCTGGGGTATATATAGAGGCTGCTGGGATGTATATAGAGGCTGCTGGGGTATATATAGAGGCTGCTGGGGTGTATATAGAGGCTGCTGGGGTGTATATAGAGGCTGCTGGGCTGTATATAGTGGCTGCTGGGGTGTATATAGAGGCTGCTGCGCTGTATATAGTGGCTGCTGGGGTGTATATAGAGGCTGCTGGGGTGTATATAGAGGCTTCTGGGGTGTATATAGAGGCTGCTAGGCTGTATATAGTGGCTGCTGGGGTGTATATAGAGGCATCTGGGGTGTATATAGAGGTGTCTGGGATGTATATAGAGGCATCTGGGGTATATATAGAGGCTGCTGGGATGTATATAGAGGCTGCTGGGGTGTATATAGAGGCGTCTGGGATGTATATAGAGGCATCTGGGGTATATATAGAGGCTGCTGGGATGTATATAGAGGCTGCTGGGGTATATATAGAGGCTGCTGGGGTGTATATAGAGGCGTCTGGGATGTATATAGAGGCATCTGGGGTATATATAGAGGCTGCTGGGTTGTATATAGAGGCTGCTGGGGTATATATAGAGGCTTCTAGGGTGTATATAGAGGCTGCTGGGGTGTATATAGAGGCGTCTGGGATGTATATAGAGGCTGCTGGGATGTATATAGAGGCTGCTGGGATGTATATAGAGGCTGCTGGGGTATATATAGAGGCATCTGGGGTGTATATAGAGGCTGCTGGGGTATATATAGAGGCATCTGGGGTGTATATAGAGGCTGCTGGGGTGTATATAGAGGCTGCTGGGGTGTATATAGAGGCGTCTGGGATGTATATAGAGGCATCTGGGGTATATATAGAGGCATCTGGGGTATATATAGAGGCTGCTGGGGTGTATATAGAGGCTGCTGGGGTGTATATAGAGGCTGCTGGGGTGTATATAGAGGTATCTGGGGTGTATATAGAGGCTGCTGGGATGTATATAGAGGCTGCTGGGGTGTATTTAGAGGCGTCTGGGATGTATATAGAGGCATCTGGGGTGTATATAGAGGCTGCTGGGGTGTATATAGAGGCTGCTGGGGTGTATATAGAGGCGTCTGGGATGTATATAGAGGCTGCTGGGATGTATATAGAGGCTGCTGGGATGTATATAGAGGCTGCTGGGGTATATATAGAGGCATCTGGGGTGTATATAGAGGCTGCTGGGGTATATATAGAGGCATCTGGGTGTATATAGAGGCTGCTGGGGTGTATATAGAGGCGTCTGGGATGTATATAGAGGCATCTGGGGTATATATAGAGGCTGGGGTGTTATATAGAGGCTGCTGGGGTGTATATAGAGGCTGCTGGGGTGTATATAGAGGTATCTGGGGTGTATATAGAGGCTGCTGGGGTGTATATAGAGGCTGCTGGGATGTATATAGAGGCTGCTGGGGTGTATATAGAGGCTGCTGGGGTGTATATAGAGGCTTCTGGGGTGTATATAGAGGCTGCTGGGGTGTATATAGAGGCTGCTGGGGTGTATATAGAGGGTGCTGGGCTGTATATAGAGGCTGCTGAGCTGTATATAGAGGCTGCTGGGGTGTATATAGAGGCTGGTGGGGTGTATATAGAGGCTGCTGAGCTGTATATAGAGGCTGGTGGGGTGTATATAGAGGCTGCTGGGGTGTATATAGAGGCTGCCGGGGTGTATATAGAGGCTGCTGGGCTGTATATAGAGGCTGCTGGGTTGTATATAGAGGGTGCTGGGTGTATATAGAGGGTGCTGGGGTGTAAATAGAGGCTGCTGGGGTATATATAGAGGCTGCTGGGGTATATATAGAGGCTGCTGGGCTATATATAGAGGCTGCTGGGGTACATATAGAGGCTGCTGGGTTGTATATAGAGGGTGCTGGGGTGTATATAGAGGCTTCTGGGGTGTATATAGAGGCTGCTGGGGTGTATATAGAGGCTGCTGGGGTGTATATAGAGGCTGCTGGGCTATATATAGAGGCTGCTGGGGTATATATAGAGGCTGCTGGGGTGTATATAGAGGCTGCTGGGGTATATATAGAGGCTGCTGGGGTGTATATAGAGGCTGCTGGGGTGTATATAGAGGCTTCTGGGGTGTATATAGAGGCTGCTGGGGTGTATATAGAGGGTGCTGGGTATATATAGAGGCTGCTGGGGTGTATATAGAGGCTGCTGGGCTATATATAGAGGCTGCTGGGGTGTATATAGAGGCTGCTGGGGTATATATAGAGGCTGCTGGGGTATATATAGAGGCTGCTGGGGTGTATATAGAGGCTTCTGGGGTGTATATAGAGGCTGCTGGGGTGTATATAGAGGGTGCTGGGGTGTATATAGAGGCTGCTGGGGTATATATAGAGGCTGCTGGGGTATATATAGAGGCTGCTGGGGTATATATAGAGGCTGCTGGGGTGTATATAGAGGCTGCTGGGGTGTATATAGAGGCTGCTGGGGTGTATATAGAGGCTGCTGGGGTGTATTTAGAGGCTGCTGGGGTGTATATAGAGGCTGCTGGGGTGTATATAGAGGCTGCTGGGGTGTATATAGAGGCTGCTGGGCTATATATAGAGGCTGCTGGGGTATATATAGAGGCTGCTGGGGTATAATTCAAATTCAAATTCAAAGAAGCTTTATTGGCAGGACTAAATACACATTAGTTTTGCCAAAGCAAGTGTACAAAAGGGGGATAGGGATAGGGATGTTGAGTAGGGGCAGATCCAGGGTGGGGGCTATGGAAGTCCATGGCATAGGGAGGGGTGATGGGGGCGCAGGTCCAGGGTGGGGGCTATAAAAGTTCATGGCATAGGGAGGGGTGATGGGGGCAGATCCGGGGTGGGGGCTATAGAAGTCCATGGCATATCATAGTTCTCTTTCTCGCAGTCTATGACATTCGCTCACATACCGCGCTGCTATCTCCGCTGCTCTCTCTTCTTCCCCCAGCAAGATATGTGTTTTCTCTTCCTCCTTCATGGTGATGAAATCCGGGAAGAGATGTGAGAGTCTCCTGAAGTGAGTGTCCCTCACTGCTGAGTATTTGGAGCAGTGTAGCAGGAAGTGGGTTTCGTCCTCTATGGCCTCCTGGTCACAGTGTTGGCATAGTCTTTCCTCCCTGGGCTTGTAGTTCTGCCTGTGTCGGCCGGATTCGATGGCCAGACTGTGGGCGCTGAGTCTATACCGGCTCAGGATCTGGCGGTCTCTGGGGTCCGGGAGTTTCTCCAGGTATGGGGCCAGACTGTAGTCTCTCTGTAGACTCCGGTACATGGTCAGTTTCTGGGAGCTGATGATGTCGTTCTTCCAGTCACTGACATACCTCTCCTGGCCCTCGTCTACCATCTTCCTGATTTCGGCTTTTGTCAGGTTGTTGTGATTGGTGTTCTGGTCAGGTTGGGTTTGGGTGAGCTGTTCCGAGGGTCCTAGTTTTTCGTTTCACCTACGTGTGTCAGGGCTTTATGGTGATGGGAGCTTGGATTGCTCCTACGTAGGTGAGCCCGGAATGACAGTGCCCTCTTTAGAACCGTTAGGTGTAGAGGGAATCTGCCCAGCTCGGCCCGGCAGGCACTGTTGGAGGTACTCCGATGGACTTGGAGAAGGTGCTTGCAGAATTCCAGATGGAATATTTCTGTTGGGCTGGAATCCCATCTTGACCAGTCTGGGTAGGTGTGAGGACCCCAGACTTCACTGCCATACAGGAGGATTGGGGCGATGACCGAGTCGAAGATTTTTAACCAGACCCTCACTGGTGGCTTCAGATGGTAAAGTTTCCTTCGGATGCCATAGAAGGTTTTACATGCCTTGTCTTTCAGGGTCTCTATGGCTTGTTTGAAGCTTCCTGACCAGTGAATCTCTAGGCCCAGGTAGGTATATTTGTCTGTTCCTGTAAGGGCGCAGTTGTTGAGGACAAATGAAGGGTGCTGGTCTAATTTTCTCTTTCTCCTCTGGAACACCATGATGTTGGTTTTCTTTAGGTTGACCGGTAGTGCCCAGGTGGAGCTGAATTTCTCTAAGATTTTCAGGTTGTCTTGGAGGCCTTTCTCAGTTGGTGACAGAAGCAGCAGGTCATCTGCATACAGCAGGAATTTCACCTGGGTGTCGTGGAGGGTGGGACCTGGTGCTGTGGAAGATTCCAGAGCGGTAGCCAGCTCGTTGATGTAAATGTTGAAGAGCGTTGGACTTAGGCTGCAGCCTTGTCTGACTCCACGGCTCTGCTGGAAATAAGCCGTTCTTTTACCGTTCACACTCACACTGCAGAGGTTCTCGGTGTAGGAGCTTTTGATAACATCGTAGGTCTTTCCTCCTATTCCGCTCTCCAGCAGTTTCAGGAATAAGCCCGGGTGCCACACCGAATCAAAGGCCTTTTTAAAGTCCACGAAACAGGCGTATATCTTCCCGTTCTTTGTATTGTGGACGTGTCTCTGAATGAGGCTGTGCAGGGTATAGATGTGGTCAGTGGTGCGGTGGTTTGGCATGAACCCTGCTTGGCTCTTGCTGAGGACGTTATGTTCGGTGAGGAAACTGAGGATCCTCTTGTTCAGGATGCTGTTGAACAGTTTCCCCAGGTTGCTGCTGACACATATGCCTCTGTAGTTGGCTGGGTCATACCTGTCCCCATTCTTGTGGATGGGTGTGATGAGGCCTTGGTTCCAGGTACGAGGGAAGTAGCCGGCACTTAGCACAATATTGAAGAGTTTAACCATTGCAGCCTGTATTTCTGGTGGGCTGTACTTCAGCATTTCTGGTAGGATTCCATCCAGGCCACCGGCTTTTCTACATCTTATGGAAGAGATTCTCTCTGCTACTTCCTGTAATGTAATAGGTGTATCCACCGGGTTTTGGAAATTTTTTACTTTTTCCTCCATTGCTTTTAGTTTTGCCATTATGTTTTCCTGTTCTTGGTTTAGTTCTTCCTTTGGGATGTCTTTATAGAGGTCTCTGAAGTACTGGAGCCAGATGTTGCCATTTTGGATATGGATGTTGTTTTTCTTGTCTTTTGTGCCCATGTGGTTCCATAGTTCCCAGAAGGAATTGTCTTGAAGAGCATCTTGGAGTTGGTTAAGCTTGGTAGAGATGTAACTCTGCTTCTTCCTCCTGAGGATGGTTTTGTACTGTCTTTGTATGGTTTCATAGGCTTCCCTCAGACCAGGGTGGTTGGGGTCTCTATGTTTCTTGTTTGAGGCTGTTCTCAGGGTCTTCCGTACGGCTTTACATTCTCTGTCAAACCAACCGTTGGTCTGTTTTTCTTTTGGTCTCTTGTAGTCAACTTTTTTAAGGTCGGACAGTCTGGCCATTGCATAGAATATATTGTTGAGGTCTTTTGTAGCTTGACTCACTCCCTTTGGGTTAGGCTGGTACTCGTGGTTGTAGAAGTGGTGGAGCATCCGCTGTATTTCGGGTCTGCTGAGAGCCTCTTTGTACTTTAGTGCCGACGTTTTGGACCATTTATATGATGGAGGCCGGTTGAAGAGGCCACTATGCTGTGGCTTTTGAGTGGGTGGTTTCTCTGTAGATTTCAAGTACAGAAGAAGTTGGCTGTGGTCTGACAGGTGCGTTTGTGGGGTGACTATGAAGGCGCTGATATTTGCCCGGCTCATGTCTGTAGTGGCATAATCTACTACACTCCTCCCTACATGGGAGTTTAGTGTATACCTCCCTAAAGAGTCTCCTTTGGTACGTCCATTAAGAATATGAAGTCCTAAACTTCTACATACGTTCAGGAGCTTTTTACCACTTTTGTTGACTGTACTGTCATAGCTGTTTCTCTCTGTGTGTACTGAGTCTTGGCCGTCATTCTCTGCTCCAAATATGTAGATGTTCCCATCCGTGGTCAGGAAGTCGTTTTCTCTCCCTGTTCTTGCGTTGAGGTCTCCAAAGATGAGAACTTTGCCCAGGGCCTGATAGTGGGCGGCTTCTCTTTGTAAGATCTCAAAGCTCTCTGGATTGAAGTAGGGGGACTCTGGCGGTGGTATATAGGTGGCGCAGAGGTGGACATCGGACTGAGAGGTGAGGATGGAGCTGCTGATCCTGATCCATATGTGGCTGCTTCCTCTCTTCACCGGTTTGATGTATTGGTGGAGCTCGTCTTTATACCAGATCAGTATTCCTCCTGAGCTCCGGCCCTGTTTGATGTTTTTATTTTTCAGGGCAGGGACAGAGATTTCCCTGTATCCGATGGGCGCCAGGGATTCGTTTTCGGCTCTGGTCCATGTTTCCAGGAGGATCTGGATGTCTATATTTTTCAGTCTTTGTATAAAGTCCGGGTCATTTGTTTTACATCCAAAGGTCGAGGTGTTGAGACCCTGAATATTCCAGCTGCTGATTGTAAGTGAAGTCATTTTTCTATTTATCTTGTGTGTATATACCTTGTAATGAGTATGGCTGTGTAGGACAAACTGGATTTCTGACTGTTTTGTAGGTGTGCTTGGTTCCATCCAGTCACATTAGTTTCCTGCATAGTGCGCTGAGCAGGGTCTTTACCTCATCCGTATCTCTGCTCTGCGTGTATCTGTGTGGGGTCGGTGGACCCCTCCATGGAGGTCTCCTCCTCTGATGGTCTGATTTTGGGTGAAGAGCTTTGTTTCCAGCTTCTGGAGATAGGATTGGGGGTTTTCTGTCTTTTTATTGTTAGGGGTCTTTCGGTGTGATGTTGGTCACTGTTGAATCCGGGCCTGGGTCCTCTGTTTAGTACGATGTCTTTCAGCTCTTTGGCCAGGAGGCTGACCCCTTGTTTGTTGAGGTGCTTATTATCATATAGGTGATGGTGGTTTATGGAAAGGTGTTGTGCCAGGGTCACGTTTGGGACAGTCTTGACCCTTTCTGTCAGTTCCATATTGATGCTTTGGGTGGTTTGCCTGGATATGTCCTTTGTTAGGAGCAGGGATGACAGAATGATTTTGCTGTCTGGGAATTTTAGTTTTGCCTTCTTTGCTAGTTGGGCCAGTTGTGCTGCGATCTGCTTGTGCTTGTCTGGCAGATTGTTTGTACCTGTGTGTATAATAATATGGTTTGGGTTGGTAAAACGTGGATTATTGATGACCTCTGTCACCTGTTCAATAGTTGCACAGTGGATTTTTCTGACCCGTTTTCCTGGGAATAGCCGTTGTGCATTTAGGTACTTCCCATTTGAGTCCATTATTAGGACGATATCAGGGCTTTGTGGTGTCTGGGATGGGTTAAGTGGCTGATGGTGGGGGTCTGTGATGCTGGCTTTGCTGGTGGTTGGTTGGCTTCTTGCTGGCTCACTTTTCTTGGTTTCAGTATTATTCATATTATAGGTTATTGCTGTGTTGTTATTTGGGGTCTCCACATTCTGGTCAGTGGGGGCCATGTTTTCTGCACTCTGGTTTGTTTCCATTGCCCCCTGCTGGGTCAGACATTGAGGACTCTGTGTTTTGAGTTCTGCTATCTCCTTTCTGAGCCTTTCATTGTCATTTTGTAATTCGCTCATTTCCTCTCTTATTTTCTGGAGAGCTGAGTTGAACTCGCATTTCAGCTTATTGATCTCATTTGTTGCTTGGTCATTTGCATTTCTATGTGAGTTTCTTTGAAGTTCTTCCTTAATTTGAGCCAAGTCTCCTTCTAATTGAGATAGAGAGTCTCTGATGTTCTCAGGGAGAGGTGTGAAGTGTTGGGGGTAGGGGCCCTGGAGGTCTTCTCTGTAGATATGTGAGCATTAGAAATGGTCTCTGGAAGTGTCTTTCTAAGGATTTTTGCCTGTTCACTGATTTCAATAAAAAGGTCATCGAACTGCTGCAGATTGTCCTCATTCCCTTGCACCATGACGGTGCCAGTATTGTACAAAGTTATAGTGAGTGAGTGTGTGTCATCTTCTGCGTTGTTTTTAATTTTAATCTGCCGGCCAGTATTGGTGTTGCACTGAGATATATGTTTATAATGCTTGCACAGGGCGGTGTGCCAGGCTGAGAGATGGTCTGTGCGGAATACCACGTTGGTTCTCCTTTCATCTTTAGTGTAATCAGAATATAGGGTTTCTGGATTCTCCCTCATTGCTTTTCCTTTGCTGACTTTACTGCTCTTCTGCCCCTGTGGTGTCTCCATATCTGACCCCCTGGTGTGCTGTGTCTCCAGCTCTGTGCTTTGCCCATTTACTTCTAAATTTGTGCTTTCCATTTTTGTGGTTATATAGTAATTATAATCCTTATTTCTAAGAAGATAGATTTGTAGGAAGTCTATAGATTGTTTTGGGGTTGCAGGATGGTCCTACCTTTGGATGCTCAGGTCTCTGGATGTCAGATGAATGCTGCCTGTGTGCAGTCTGTCCTCCAAGAGATTCTTGCTTTGTCCTTTAAATCCTCTATTTCTTCCTCTTTCATAAAAATCCAAAGTCCAGCTCAGTCCAGGTCCCTTTTCTGTCCCGCGGAGTTGATTTTTTCCAGGTTTTGTCTTAAGGTACTGCCACACTAAACAATCCCGCTAGCGATCACGATAACGACGCATACTAATGCGATCGCTAGCGGGATTGTTTCTATATCGCTAAGTGCGGCCACATTTAGCGATATAGTTAACGACGCTATCGCCGTTAGCGATCTTCTTAACGACTTTAGCGGTACAAAAGTACCGCTAAATCGCTAAGAAAAGGTGCCACACTAGCGATATATACTTACCCAGCGGGAGCGCCGACGAGAAAATAGGGTCCGGAACGATTCCAGCGACGAGCGAGATCACAGCAGGAAGCTCGTCGCTGGCAGCTGCCGCACTGAACAACATCGCTAACGGGATCGCTAAATAGTGACGTTTTTTAGCGATCCCGTTAGCGAATATGTTCAGTGTGGCATACCCTTTACAGTTGGCTCATTACAAGGTATAAAGTGATGGAAATTCAGGAGCTCATCTTCATTGCTTCTTACTCCTAGGAATGGTGGGCGGGATATCATATATAGAGGCTGCTGGGGTATATATAGAGGCTGCTGGGGTGTATATAGAGGCTTCTGGGGTGTATATAGAGGCTGCTGGGGTGTATATAGAGGGTGCTGGGGTGTATATAGAGGCTGCTGGGGTATATATAGAGGCTGCTGGGGTATATATAGAGGCTGCTGGGCTATATATAGAGGCTTCTGGGGTATATATAGAGGGTGCTGGGGTGTATATAGAGGCTGCTGGGGTATATATAGAGGCTGCTGGGGTATATATAGAGGCTGCTGGGCTATATATAGAGGCTGCTGGGGTATATATAGAGGCTGCTGGGGTATATATAGAGGGTACTGGGGTGTATATAGAGGCTGCTGGGGTATATATAGAGGCTGCTGGGGTATATATAGAGGCTGCTGGGGTATATATAGAGGCTGCTGGGGTGTATATAGAGGCTTCTGGGGTGTATATAGAGGCTGCTGGGGTGTATATAGAGGCTGCTGGGGAGTATATAGAGCTGCTGGGGTGTATATAGAGGCTGCTGGGGTGTATATAGAGGCTTCTGGGGTGTATAGAGGCTGCTGGGGTGTATATAGAGGCTGCTGGGGTGTACAGTCATGGCCAAAAGTTTTGAGAATGACACAAATATTGTATTTTTACATGATCTGCTGCCCTCTGGTTTTTATGTGTGTTTGACAGATGTTTTTATCACAGACAGAAATATAATTGCAAACATATGAGTAACAAAAGCTTATATTGACAGTTAGAATGAGTTAATGCAGCAAGTCAATATTTGTTGACCCTTCTACTTCAGGACCTCTGCAATTCTCCCTGGCATGCTCTCAATCAACTTCTGGACCAAATCCTGACTGATAGCAGTCCATTCTTGCACAATCAATGCTTTCATTTTGTCAGAATTTTTAGGTTTTTGTTTGTCCACCCGTCTCTTGATGATTGACCAAAAGTTCTCAATGGGATTAAGATCTGGGGAGTTTCCAGGCCATGGACCCAAAATCTCTATGTTTTGTTCCCTGAGCCATTTAGTTATCACCTTTGCTTTATGGCAAGGTGCTCCATCATGCTGGAAAAGGCATTGTTGATCGCCAAACTGCTCTTGGAGGGTTGGGAGAAGTTGCTCTTGGAGGACATTCTGGTACCATTCTTTATTCATGGCTGTGTTTTTAGGCAAGACTGTGAGAGAGCCGATTCCCTTGGCTGAGAAGCAACCCCACACATGAATGGTTTCAGGATGCTTAACAGTTGGCATGAGACAAAACTGGTGGTAGCGCTCACCTTGTCTTCTCCGAATGAGGCATTTTCCTGATGTCCCAAACAATCGAAAAGGGATTCATCAGAGAAAATAACTTTACCCCAGTCCTCAGCAGTCCACTGCCTGTACCTTTTGCAGAATATCAGTCTGTCCATGATGTTTTTTCTGGAGAGAAGTGGCTTCTTTGCTGCCCTCCTTGAGACCAGGCCTTGCTCCAAGAGTCTCCGCCTCACAGTACGTGCAGATGCACTCACACCTGCCTGCTGCCAGTCCTGAGCAAGCTCTGCACTGCTGGTAGCCCGATCCCGCAGCTGAAACACTTTTAAGAGACGGTCCTGGCACTTGCTGGTCTTTCTTGGGCGCCCTGAAGCCTTTTTGGCAACAATGGAACCTCTCTCCTTGAAGTTCTTGATGATGCGATAGATTGTTGACTGAGGTGCAATCTTTCTAGCTGCGATACTCTTCCCTGTTAGGCCATTTTTGTGCATTGCAATGATGACTGCACGTGTTTCTTTAGAGATAACCATGGTTAACAGAAGAAAAATAATGATGCCAAGCACCAGCCTCCTTTTAAAGTGTCCAGTGGTGTCATTCTTACTTAATCATGACAGATTGATCTCCAGCCATGTCCTCATCAACACCCACACCTGTGTTAATGGAGCAATCACTGAAAAGAGGTTAGCTGGTCCTTTTAAGGCAGGGCTGCAATGATGTTGAAATGTGTTTTGGGGGATAAAGTTCATTTTCTAGCCAAATATTGACTTTACAAGTAATTGCTGTTAAGCTGATCACTCTTTATAACATTCTGGAGTATATGCAAATTGCCATTAGAAAAAGTGAAGCAGTAGAGTTTGTAAAAAATAATATTTGTGTCATTCTCAAAACTTTTGGCCATGACTGTATATAGAGGCTGCTGGGGTTGTATATAGAGGCTGCTGGGGTGTATATAGAGGGTGGTGGGGTGTATATAGAGGCTGCTGGGGTGTATATAGAGGCTGCTGGGGTGTATATAGAGGCTTCTGGGGTGTATATAGAGGCTGCTGGGGTATATATAGAGGCTGCTGGGGTGTATATAGAGGCATCTGGGGTGTATATAGAGGCTGCTGCTGGGGTGTATATAGAGGCTGCTGGGGTGTATATAGAGGCTGCTGGGGTATATATAGAGGCTGCTGGGGTGTATATAGAGGGTGGTGGGGTGTATATAGAGGCTGCTGGGGTGTATATAGAGGGTGGTGGGGTGTATATAGAGGCTGCTGGGGTGTATATAGAGGCTTCTGGGGTGTATATAGAGGCTGCTGGGGTATATATAGAGGCTGCTGGGGTGTATATAGAGGCTGCTGGGGTGTATATAGAGGCTTCTGGGGTGTATATAGAGGCTGCTGGGGTATATATAGAGGCTGCTGGGGTGTATATAGAGGCTGCTGGGGTATATATAGAGGCTGCTGGGGTGTATATAGAGGCTGCTGGGGTGTATATAGAGGCTGCTGGGGTGTATATAGAGGCTTCTGGGGTGTATATAGAGGCTGCTGGGGTATATATAGAGGCTGCTGGGGTGTATATAGAGGGTGCTGGGGTGTATATAGAGGATGCTGGGGTATATATATAGAGGCTGCTGGGGTATATATAGAGGCATCTGGGGTATATATAGAGGCTGCTGGGGTGTATATAGAGGCTGCTGGGGTGTATATAGAGGCTGCTGGGGTGTATATAGAGGCTGCTGGGGTGTATATAGAGGCTGCTGGGGTGTATATAGAGGCTTCTGGGGTGTATATAGAGGCTGCTGGGGTGTATATAGAGGCTTCTGGGGTATATATAGAGGCATCTGGGGTATATATAGAGGCTGCTGGGGTGATATAGAGGCTGCTGGGGTGTATATAGAGGCTGCTGGGGTGTATATAGAGCTGCTGGGGTGTATATAGAGGCTGCTGGGGTGTATATAGATGTTGCTGGGATGTATATAGAGGCTGCTAGGGTATATATAGAGGCTGCTGGGGTGTATATAGAGGGTGCTGGGGTGTATATAGAGGATGCTGGGGTATATATAGAGGCTGCTGGGGTATATATAGAGGCATCTGGGGTATATATAGAGGCTGCTGGGGTGTATATAGAGGCTGCCGGGGTGTATATAGAGGCTGCTGGGCTGTATATAGAGTCTGCTGGGGTGTATATAGAGGCTGCTGGGATGTATATAGAGGCTGCTGGGTTGTATATAGAGGCATCTGGGGTATATATAGAGGCTGCTGGGGTGTATATAGAGGCTGCTGGGGTGTATATAGAGGCTGCTGGGATGTATATAGAGGCTGCTGGGTTGTATATAGAGGGTGCTGGGCTGTATATAGAGGCTGCTGGGGTGTATATAGAGGATGCTGGGGTGTATATAGAGGCTACTGGGGTGCATATAGAGGCTACTGGGTGTATATAGAGGCATCTGGGGTATATATAGAGGCTGCTGGGGTGTATATAGAGGCTGCTGGGGTGTATATAGAGGCTGCTGGGCTGTATATAGAGGCTGCTGGGGTGTATATAGAGGGTGCTGGGTTGTATATAGAGGGTGCTGGGCTGTATATAGAGGCTGCTGAGCTGTATATAGAGGCTGGTGGGGTGTATATAGAGGGTGCTGGGCTGTATATAGAGGCTGCTGAGCTGTATATAGAGGCTGGTGGGTGTATATAGAGGCTGCTGGGGTGTATATAGAGGCTGCCGGGGTGTATATAGAGGCTGCTGGGCTGTATATAGAGGCTGCTGGGTTGTATATAGAGGGTGCTGGGGTGTATATAGAGGCTGCTGGGGTGTATATAGAGGGTGCTGGGGTGTATATAGAGGGTGCTGGGGTGTATATAGAGGGTGCTGGGCTGTATATAGAGGCTGCTGGGCTGTATATAGAGGCTGCTGGGTTGTATATAGAGGGTGCTGGGGTGTATATAGAGGCTGCTGGGGTGTATATAGAGGGTGCTGGGTTGTATATAGAGGGTGCTGGGTTGTATATAGAGGGTGCTGGGGTGTATATAGAGGCTGCTGGGGTATATATAGAGGCTGCTGGGTGTATATAGAGGCTTCTGGGTGTATATAGAGGCTGCTGGGTTGTATATAGAGGGTGCTGGGGTGTATATAGAGGCTGCTGGGGTATATATAGAGGCTGCTGGGGTGTATATAGAGGCTGCTAGGCTATATATAGAGGCTGCTGGGGTATATATAGAGGCTGCTGGGGTATATATAGAGGCTGCTAGGGTGTATATAGAGGCTTCTGGGGTGTATATAGAGGCTGCTGGGGTGTATATAGAGGGTGCTGGGGTGTATATAGAGGCTGCTGGGGTATATATAGAGGCTGCTGGCGTGTATATAGAGGCTGCTGGGCTATATATAGAGGCTGCTGGGGTATATATATAGAGGCTGCTGGGGTGTATATAGAGGCTGCTGGGGTGTATATAGAGGCTGCTGGGGTGTATATAGAGGCTTCTGGGGTGTATATAGAGGCTGCTGGGGTGTATATAGAGGCTTCTGGGGTGTATATAGAGGCTGCTGGGTGTATATAGAGGCTGCTGGGGTGTATATAGAGGGTGCTGGGCTGTATATAGAGGCTGCTGAGCTGTATATAGAGGCTGCTGGGGTGTATATAGAGGCTGGTGGGGTGTATATAGAGGGTGCTGGGCTGTATATAGAGGCTGCTGGGCTGTATATAGAGGCTGCTGGGTTGTATATAGAGGGTGCTGGTGTGTATATAGAGGCTGCTGGGGTGTATATAGAGGGTGCTGGGTTGTATATAGAGGGTGCTGGGTTGTATATAGAGGGTGCTGGGGTGTATATAGAGGCTGCTGGGGTATATATAGAGGCTGCTGGGGTGTATATAGAGGCTTCTGGGGTGTATATAGAGGCTGCTGGGTTGTATATAGAGGGTGCTGGGGTGTATATAGAGGCTGCTGGGGTATATATAGAGGCTGCTGGGGTGTATATAGAGGCTGCTGGGCTATATATAGAGGCTGCTGGGGTGTATATAGAGGCTGCTGGGGTATATATAGAGGCTGCTGGGGTATATATAGAGGCTGCTGGGGTGTATATAGAGGCTTCTGGGGTGTATATAGAGGCTGCTGGGGTGTATATAGAGGCTGCTGGGGTGTATATAGAGGCTGCTGGG